>JAHPZR010034951.1:0-10000 GCA_019787425.1 Platygyra sinensis
GAACGTCTGCGTAGGAGGGCTACTGTTCTATAGACTACGAGTAGTCGGTTTTTGTTACTGTAAATCCTATCCGCGCGCTGACCACTTGAGTGGAAAATTATGCAAATTAGCGCGAAAGAAACGAGTAGGGAATGGGGAGAGGCAAGTAAAAAACCCGCGACTGTTTCTACTGTTCCTACTATCAGTGATACGTCCCGCAAGTCGAACACACTCTCGTTATAAATCTTTCGTTTTTTTTTTACCTTGAGAAAATTGTTCCGATTTACTGTAGTTTGTTAGTTTCCTCGATATTGTCAGTGTATTGTTCCTGTTAGTATTCCGTTATTCCTATGTCAACCCCGGGGGAGGGAGGGTACTCCCATATATGGGCTATATAGGTACGTGCCGCGGAATAGGGTATGGTTTTTGAGGTTCTCGGTCCTTAAAAAGGGTATCTTTTTTGACTCTTTTGTAACTGTGTTCCTGGTGTGGTCCTTAGATAGGGTAGCTAAATTGTATTATCTAATACTATACGAATGTTATTTTAAAAAAACTTTATATATCCTTTTAAGTGTTAACAAAATGCTCTTGCAACAGTAGAACAGAGGTTTAATTGTCTTGAATAGGGTGTCATTTTTCGTGTTTGGGCCTTAAAAAGGGTATCAATTTTCGCTTTCTTAGTCGTTAAATAGGGTCGGGGTTTAAGAACCTTCGCTGCACACCCCTATCC
Source organism: Platygyra sinensis (assembly GCA_019787425.1). Classification (NCBI taxonomy): domain Eukaryota; kingdom Metazoa; phylum Cnidaria; class Anthozoa; order Scleractinia; family Merulinidae; genus Platygyra; species Platygyra sinensis. Next base: position 710 of record JAHPZR010034951.1, read on the forward strand.
GGGATGTCCAACTCAGGCCCTCCACAGACTAGGGATTTAATTGGTCGACAAAACTTTTTGTGATCGAACAACTAAAAGTTTTTCGACAAACTAAATAAGTCCGATAAAAGGAAAAAATTTCCACACCACTGGCGTGCTCCAATTACTGATTTTAGCAAGCAACCGATACGCCAGGGAGGTTGGCCCCAAGAGCTTACTACGCATGCTCACCGTGTGGGCGCGAGAAATCTAAAAGTAGGCGACAACATAAAACAAAAGTTTTTCACCACACTAGAAAAACGCCCCAACAAATGAAGCCGTTTGCCTGCGAACAGGCTCCCGGTTCGGTTGGTTTAAGGCGAGATACCTAGTGTAGTCTAGGGCGAGCGGGACGAGCCGAGAGCGGTCTGGTGATTAGGGAGTGCGCAGGGGAGCCTGTAGACATTCCATTGATGCCGCCGTTCCATGATACCAGCTCCTGGTATAAAGATCTGATTGGTTGAATCGATGACTGTTGACAGCTCTGAGATAAATAATTGACAGATCTTGACAACTGCTTGTAAATTAGCATAATTCCTACCGAGACCGTCAACAACCGCTTCCGTGTGCAATGCACACTTCACTGACGACGAATTTGAAGCAGCTTTGAGCAATTCTTTGCAACATTTTCGTCATATCTCTTGTTTGAAACGCGAGCAGAAGCTATGCCTGGAAACTGTGGCGTAGAAGCGCGATGTTTTCGGAATTCTACAGACTGGTTTCGGAAAGAGCCTAATTTTTCAATTGCTGCCGCGTCTATGATGGGAAATAAAATAGACAGGCCAAACACGACTCCTACGGTTCGTGCCATTTGTAGATATGCCGTTTATTTTTCGGTCTTTTGACCTTTTTGTCGCTTCACTCTTGTTCATGAAAGGCATTTCATATTGTGTTATAAGGAGAAACCTAGAGCCGTTCGATCGTGCTAGGCGGCAAATTTTAAGAAGTCATAGGTCTGCATGATTTCCGCTGTTATCCGCGTGTTGCTTCTAGTTCTTAGGAAATGTTTTAGGGGAGACAAGACTATTTTGATTCGAAAGAGTTCGAACGTTTACAATAGGTACAGGTAACGACTGCTTTGTTCTTGTTGCATGCAAAAGATATTTTTATTTTTTAGTTACAAACAGTAATTTGACACTTTTGTTTTTCACAAGGGAGTAAATTCAATTAGAGCTAACCAATCGTCAGCACCTGTTCCCACGAGATGCTTGCTATTTTTAGTTACAAATCGTAACTTGACACTTTTATTTTTCGTGTCGGAGAAAATCGTTCGCATGAGATGTTTGCTATTTTTTGTTATAAATGGTAACTTGACACTTCTATTTTTGCTATGGGAATAAATTCAATGGGAGCTTACAAATTGTCGGCTTTTGTTTCCAGGATATTAAACAAAAAAGAAGCTTTCATTTCTAGACTGTTTTTACGTCTCTGCAGTAGCAGTTTATAGCTTTATTTGATGACATTCATTTCAGTTCGATATTTTTGGAAGACTGTGTGGCGTCAAGTTAAAGTGCAAAATCAGACTTTCAATGTATCAGAAAGTTTTTTCTCTTTCTTTCTATTTTTGATGAAGTAGTGTTGTTTTGTAAAAAGGGTAAACTTACGACTCGTATAAAATGCGAAATGTTCTCTTAACGGCTTGAGTATTTTTGAGCAAAACTTCCTCTTGGGGTTGAAAGGGCTATGAGATCGGTGAGTGATGAGAAGTTCTGCATGTGTGCATGTCACACCAATCACAGTGTGGTCTGTAACAAAGAACGAATCAAATTGCCTGTTAGAAAATAAGATGATATCTATAGTAATTTGGAGACGTGTCAGGTTACTGTAGTTTGTTTAGTAAAACATTTTACATGTCATCGATTCAGAATTCTGCTATCTCTTTCGGTTCACAAAAAATAACTCTTGCACGCCTTGCGTGCCTATGTTTTTGTATTGTTATCGCTATCTTCTGGTATCTTTTCTAGTTTTGAATTGCTTGATCTTTAATTTGCTGTTAGCATAAATCCGATAAAGATATATATATATAGACGAGAAAATTTGATCATGGGATTGAGTTAAGGAGAATAAGGAAAATCAGGTTAATACTCGGCCATTGTGCGTGGCGTGCGTATCACGCGTGCAGCTGAAATTGCCGAGGTGACATAAAAATACAAGTGATGAACAAACCCGCTCCCCTTGTCAAAGAAGTATGCAAATTTAATGGACCTCCTTAAACCATTGTGAACTTTGTTTTTTTCTAGCTACACCCGAAATTTAATCTTTTTTTTTATATAATTTAAAATTCTTACGTCGAAAAATAGCTCGAAGTCGTGCTATTTTCCTCATTATGGATGTTTGACCGCCGGTCCAAGATTGTCATAAACAGTCACGCGTATTTGTTATGTAATCAAAGTCGTCACGCTTTTCGTTTTGTTTGTACATAGAAAGCACATGACAAGAACTTGATTTACTGGTTTTTATAGGATATCAAATTTAGCGTGTATATTGGGGGCGTGTGATTTAACTCGAGATGGTTCTTTCCACGATATCAGAGTACAATAAATCAGATTTTATAGGAAAACGACTACGACTATTTCGTGTTTATAATAAAGATTTACGAAAATCACTTAACCTATCAATCCTGATTTAAGCACAATAAAATAAACTTAATGGATTAACGGAAAGCTCTTTCTGCTTTGTTAACATCTTTCATTCGCCTATCAATTTTTAAAGTTCTCAAAGACTTAAATATTTAACAATTAACGTAAAATCAGCTTTCGGGGTGGGGAGCAGTGGGGGATTGTCTCATATTGTTCTTAGAAGTATCCAGCTTTTGAAATGAGCTACTGAACTGTCCTCGTAATATTTCAGTCGGTAAATTATAATGGGTGTTACTAAACAGAGTAACGAAGTAACGAGTAACGAGTAACGAGAAAAAATTTCGAACGGTCAAAAATTCTCAAATCTTTTAAAAATGTGTAGAATCGATTAAAATCGTTTTTTAGTACTGATATATAAACAGGAACTACAAAGCCAATTCACAAAGCAAGCTTGACGACCCATAAGCTCAAAACATTGTGTCTAGATACCCGGCAGCCGGGAAGTGTTATATTTACTACAATATGACCGGTAGTCTCAAATTATTCTAGAATTTCCGCGGAAAACCTCTGTAGATCTTTGCTTAGAAATGTCAAGCGATTTCAATTATAATTTTGGCTTTGTGGTTGATTAAATTTTCGACCTTGATACTTTAGAATAATTTGTAAATTTGTACAAAAATTGAAGTTAGAACCCTGAATTGAAGTTGGTGAGTATTCGTTATTTGTTCAGAATGCGAAGCGATTCTAAATTATGTTTTGGGTTTGCACAAATTTTACAAGGCTCGTGTCACTCGGCAGTCAGAAGTTCTTCCCGCTTTCCACCAAAATTTGCTCTTGAACCTGCTGAGATGTCGGTGTAGAAATACCAAGCGTTTTCTGGCCTCAATAATTGCCTCGGCAAACTAGTACAATTGTACAAATAGCTATAATAAGACGCTTCAGCTTTCGGTGACGAAAGTCCCGTGTAACAATTCAGTTGCGTGACAAAGGGTTTTCGCGCCAAAAGGAAGTAAGCGTTGTTGAAAGCGACGAAGTTCTACTGTGAGCTAAACCATAGCTAAACTATGGCAAGCCAAGCATGACAAAAGTGGGTTGAGTTGAAAATCACCTATCGAGTCTCAGTGATCGATGTGTGAGAATGAGAAATCACTGTGCGAGATTGGAAAATCACTACGTGAGATTAGAAAATCACTGTATGAGAAATTAAAATTGCTATACGAGAATAAAAAGATGTCATGCGAGATCATAAGTACCAATCGAGAATGAAAAACTGCCATGCGAGATTGAAATTAACTGTTGAGAATGAAAAATCGTTGTGTGAGAAAAAGAAATCACCATTCGAGATTATCGATTGGTTTTTTTCTGAGCCGGTGATGCATAACCAGTCAGCGGAGAGTATTTTGGCGGTCAGTATAAAACATGGACTGCGGACTACGGACTACGGACTACGGACTGGGTATAAAACACGAAGAAAGCTTCTACATTGAATAAATTCTCGCACGAACGTTTCAGTCATAAATAGAAGCTATCTGTATAAATTATAGAAGTCTCATTTCCCGAAAGTTCCCGCTCATACAGGTTTAACCATGCTCAAGAGAAAATGATAGGATTTTCTCTTGCCATACTCGATTGCCGAAACAGAAATAGAAGACACTGAAAGTCACAAAATTGACGAGCTGTATGAATTTTCGAATGATTGAAGCCATGATTAAATGTTTTGAAAGATCAACAGTCGAGAGAATTGAGGAGAATTCGAACGACACGTCCCGCTGTTCATTTGTTCGATCATGTATTAAATAAATACACATACATACGGCCACGGCGAAATGAGGAACAAAAAGTTGATAAATAGAAGAAACGACATTACACAAGGATAGCAGCTCTGCACGCTTAATATCGCCTTGGAAAAGGAAGGGGAAAAAACGAAAAATAAATTTCTTACAACACAGGGTATTCGTATTTGGTCACCCACCCAAGTACTATCCCCGCCGAACGGGGCTTAACTTTGTTGAGCAGACGAAACATGTTGCTGTCCTTGTGGTATAGTGACTCCACGGTGGAAGCATTTTTTTAAAATTTCTAAGACGAGAAAAGGTATCAAAAAGAGAAAAAATATATCTGATACTGCATGGCTGGGAAAGTAGAGAATAAAAAGTTAGAGGAATATGCTTTGGTGATCGGACATGCGGCACTTTCGAAATAATTGCCTCGGTCTCTCGGACGAAGATAATTCGGTCTCACGGACCGATAACTTTGTGAATGTGAATGTTTTCAACAGCGTTACATCTCCTCATGTACTGTCTTACCGGAAATCGAAACTTTGCAAGAAAAGAAGAATTAAAATATGAAACTATATATCGCAGCCCTCACCTCCAATGCCGGCTATCTTGGGTGAGTCACTATACCACAAGGACAGCAACATGTTTCGTCTGCTCAACAAAGTTAAGCCCCGTTCGGCGGGGATAGTACTTGGGTGGGTGACCAAATACGAATACCCTGTGTTGTAAGAAATTTATTTTTCGTTTTTTCCCCTTCCTTTTCCAAGGCGATATTAAGCGTGCAGAGCTGCTATCCTTGTGTAATGTCGTTTCTTCTATTTATCAACTTTTTGTTCCTCATTTCGCCGTGGCCGTATGTATGTGTATTTATTTAATACATGATCGAACAAATGAACAGCGGGACGTGTCGTTCGAATTCTCCTCAATTCTCTCGACTGTTGATCTTTCAAAACATTTAATCATGGCTTCAATCATTCGAAAATTCATACAGCTCGTCAATTTTGTGACTTTCAGTGTCTTCTATTTCTGTTTCGGCAATCGAGTATGGCAAGAGAAAATCCTATCATTTTCTCTTGAGCATGGTTAAACCTGTATGAGCGGGAACTTTCGGGAAATGAGACTTCTATAATTTATACAGATAGCTTCTATTTATGACTGAAACGTTCGTGCGAGAATTTATTCAATGTAGAAGCTTTCTTCGTGTTTTATACCCAGTCCGTAGTCCGTAGTCCGTAGTCCGCAGTCCATGTTTTATACTGACCGCCAAAATACTCTCCGCTGACTGGTTATGCATCACCGGCTCAGAAAAAAACCAATCGATAATCTCGAATGGTGATTTCTTTTTCTCACACAACGATTTTTCATTCTCAACAGTTAATTTCAATCTCGCATGGCAGTTTTTCATTCTCGATTGGTACTTATGATCTCGCATGACATCTTTTTATTCTCGTATAGCAATTTTAATTTCTCATACAGTGATTTTCTAATCTCACGTAGTGATTTTCCAATCTCGCACAGTGATTTCTCATTCTCACACATCGATCACTGAGACTCGATAGGTGATTTTCAACTCAACCCACTTTTGTCATGCTTGGCTTGTCCATACTAAACTTATTTATAATCGCTTCGCCTTTCTGAACAAATATCGAATACTCTCACAGTGTTCCAACTTTAATCAGTTTGTAGAAATTAGTGTTGAGAGTTGATCGACAAGCTGAGTCAGTACGAAACTTCGAGATTTCCTAGTATGCCTAGGCACGACAATTTCCTCCACAACAAACCCGGCAAAATTACAATTGAAATCACTTGACATTTCTAAACAAGATCTACAGTTTTATGAACGATTGGGTGAGTTTTTCCGTGGAAATTCTAGAACTATTCCAGACTGCCGGGTAAGTAGTATTAAAAGCACTTCCCGGCTGCCAGGTATCTAGACACAATGTAAATGAAAACACTTAGTTGCAGTAGTCTCAGAACAGCAGTGCATGATGATGACCTCCCGCCTGAAATGTGAAATAAATTCCCATAATCATCATAACCTTGAAAACAGCCGAAAAGACTTCTTTCTACTCGTGATTATCGTAAGTTGATGTCTGCTCTGAAGACGGAACTCAGTTATTCGAGCTCAGCGACCGTCAGGTGATAGATTTATCTCCACGACCTGACCTGACGAACATTATATTAAAATTTCAGGATTAATTCGAGCCACTGTAGTCTTGGGCATTGGCCTTAATCTTAGAGTTTTAAACTTGGGTTCCTTAGCTTTGCGTATAATTTTGAAAACTTTGGAGAACGAAAGAAAAAATTTATACTATCGGGTCCTTTCTACTGCGTGGAATCAGGTTAACATGGAATGATATAGGTGGATGTTGCATGAATCAAAAACAAAACGAAACGCCTTTCCGTGCCTTGGCAAACATGCTTCTGAGGTTTTTAATTTAATTTTACTCTTTCAAACCATTTTACGCATTTTAAAACGATTTTGAAATTTTTAACCCTTTCAATTTTTTACTCGTTACTCGGTTTCTCGTTACTTCGTTACTCGTTACTTCGTTACTCTGTTTAGTAACACCCGCGTAAAACAAGGAGCTTGCCATTGATGTCCTCTCTAGTTAACAAATTGCTTGGATTTAATGGGTTAAGTTATTAGTATCCAAACTTCTCGGCAGAAGTAAGTTCTTAGAGGAAATATATATAAAAAGGGCAAACCGAGAAGAGTGGCTTACCTTGGAAGTCTTCTGCTTGATAATTGTGCCAGTAGATAAATGTCGAATGGATTTCGTGGAAGAAAGGAAAAAAGTTAATTTTGCACCTCTAAGGAAAATTAATGATCGTCCGTGACCATACGATGCCAACAATCCGCCAAAAGACATATACATGCGTTTTGATCTTAGTTTTAAATTTATGAGAATTGCAAACACAAGTTCATACTTGCACATCACGCGTGCAGGTCACACGCATAGCAGCATTTTATCATAGGAGATATACCGTAGAGTTCCGATAGTAGCGACCCTCGTTACTTTCGGAATTAGCAGCCTTTGGGGGTCGTAACTTTAGGGGGGTCGTTATTTTCGGGGGTTCGTTACTTTCGGGGAACAGAAATCGTTTACAAATAGCGCTGGCGTGAGTTTTTTTTCCCGAAATTTAAACGAACATAAAATGAAAAAAGAACAACATTTTGTTTGCATTCCACATGTATAGATTGTGTTTCATAAAAAGGTAACAATGATAAATACGTACATGTACCGACAGCAATACTGTAATAAAATACCGTAAATCAATATCAACACCAATAAACAAAGGAGACAAAATTCGTCTATCCAGTTTCATGTTTTAACTGCGACATGGGTGGGTTCTGGATATCTTCCTAGATTGTATTGTCAGTGGTCGGGACGAGTTGTATTAGTTTGTCTCTCAGTTCTTTTCTTAGACTTCTAAATCCTTTCTTGACGCCAATTTCATAAACGCAGGGAATCTCAATGCCTCCTCCTTGAACCCATACACCTTCTGGCGCACTCCTGCTTTGGCCAGATACACGGCAAGTCATCTTGTTCCCCTTGTTGCAAATTAAAGTGCCTTACTGTGAACGTATTACGGTATTGTACATTATAATGTTGACTGTTGATTGACAAATTAAAGGTATACGGAATACAATTTAAAAAAACTTCGTCTCGCTACTTTTGGGAGGGGGGGGGGGCGGTGATCACTACTTTCGGGAGGGGTCGCTACTTTCGGGGGGGGTCGCTACTTTCGGGAGATCGCTACTTTCGGGATTTACTAGCAGCCACAAAAAATTGACGTTAATTTCGGGGGGTTGCTACTTTCGGGGGGTCGTTACTATCGGAACTCTACGGTATTATGCTGTACTTTCTATGCTGCACCTGGGGTACTCCCTTACAAGGGCTTAATGGGGACGTGCGGCCAGCCAGGGTATGTTTTTTCGGGATTTTTGTCTTAAACAGGGTATCGAATTTGTCATGTTTTGTCTTAATCAGGGTGTCGATTTACCAATTTTTGTCTTGAATGGGATATCTTTTCTTGGACGATAAACAGCAAAATTTTTACTTGTAAGCTCTTGTAAATTAATATTGACTTCCGTTGAATTTGGCATTGATACCAGGCACATTAAATTTCCATTGATTACACAACAAGAAAGCCACACAATTTGTAACCGCAACTTTTAATCTATGTCTTAAACAGGGTATCAAACATCGGAATTCTGTCTTAAACAGGGTAGGAAAATCAGCGATATTTGTCTTAAACAGGGTCAGGGTATGAGGGGCCGGGCCGCACCTCCCCACCCAAGAATATATCGAGTACCCCCCCCCCCCCGGGTTCTAGAGAACTAAATACATTGGTTAAATACTTTAAGTTCGAATAGATTTTTTTTTCATCTTTACGCAAACAGCAACACAAAGAGTTAGGCGGCCCTGAAGCCAATTCTGTGGAAGTCCACACAACGCATTCTTTGCGCCTTGCTTAAAGTAAACAAAACAATAAATCCAACCATCATGAATCAAATAACCTAATTAAAAAGGCACATATCTGCGAACAGTCTGAAATGTTAATATTCATATTTGTCCGATTTCATCGCAAACTTCAATTTTGGACGATTTTTATCTTTTTTTAATATTTCACTCATTTCGGCGGACAAAAAAAAGAAGAATCGAGAGGGTAAAATAGCATCAGTTTAATACTTGGCAAGGAGTGAAATAAATTAAACCAGCGGGAAAAAGCTGGGTTTCCTGTTTAGATTATTGTAATGACAGTTTTTGGCTACTTCAACTGCGAAATACAAACAAAACACACCATTCCTTATCACTAAATTAGAGGTGAAAATTCAAACATACGCTCGTGGAAAAGATAATAACAGGCTGTTTTTTTGGCGAACAATCGTTACTACGTAGAATAAAAAG
>JAHPZR010034951.1:15000-20000 GCA_019787425.1 Platygyra sinensis
AACTTTGGTAGAATTAAGTTCAACTCATCGCCGTTCGAAAGGAAAGTGTCAGCTAGTACACAACCAGTTACATTAAACGAATTAAATTGTTCTTGTTTGCCATATAATAAACATCTTATTAATCAAGCTTAGTCGGTATGCATGGGAGAATCTTGACTGCATTCGGTCTGTACTCACGACCTCGGCCAAGATTCTCCCATACAGTCATATACGCTTGTTTTGACTGTCTTAACGCTTTCACGTTGAATTCACTTTCCAAAGTAGTAGTTCGTTGGCAAAAAAGGCATCTTCACAACTTGAGCCTCGATCTTTTTTTTGTAAACCTCTAACTGGAGAGATGTCCCAGGCTTGGCGAACTCTGACGTCACGTAAGCCATTGCAATGTTCTGCTTGAGACTGGGTGACGGGCATCCGCTTGTCACGTGACCTAGAAATTCGTGAAGAGTGAACACCGATACATTCTTGTGTCACATAGTCCACAGAAAAGAGGTTGTCAAACTGTGGCAGTCATATTGTGGTGTAACAGTGCAGAATTAACAGGGGATCAGGTCCCAGGGCCCCTGAATGGCCAGGTAAAGGCAAAAATGCAACTAACATTTCACGTTTATTCTCTGGCTTGTATTGAACCCGTAACGCGTATTCAGCTTGTCTCAGATTCTTGTCTTGCATTACGTCTCTTTCACTTACAATAGGACTGGTTTACTATAATTATTATTATTATCATTAGGCTGAACGAAACGGAAGAGAATAGAGCTTCAGTTAAAAGTGATACTGATTAATGTCACTTACCTATTTTATTCCCATCGGAATCCAAAATGGTTGTTCCACCTACGAAGAAAGAAAATTAATAATAATAAAAAAGGTAATAATAATTATCAAGGCAACAAGTTAAGTACCAGGGTTAACGGGTTTCAAGTGTCACAGCACAAACATTTCAGTAACACATTTCAGTATCAGTTGGTCGGAAAAGAAAACTAAAACAAAACAAAGCAACTGAGAAACCCGCTTAATTAACCCTACAACGACATTATGACACAAAGACACAAGAAAGACGTTATGTCGGTATGTTTGCGGTGTAAACAACCTGACATATCGACGTAAGAGCAATTTTTTTTCCTGAATGTCTTTTATGTCGATGTTCACATTACTTTAATACGCGATCATGTCGTTAATCCATTATATATGTCGTCATCTCGCTAGTGGCCTTACAAACTAGCCCTCGTTTGATCCATTTGGGAAAGTATTTTTTAGAATTTGAGCTATCGTTAGTCTTAGACTGAAATATGCGCTTTCTCCTATAAACTTGTATACATGTTGACCACTGTCTAACAAACGGATAACGAGAAACTGGATAAATCTTAATTATCAGAGGAGGTTGCCTTGATGTGCACTAAATTCTCAAAACCGACATAAAAATAAATGTGTGCAAATCACTGATGAGAATTCATTACCTCTTTGCAGGGGGGCCTTTGGATTACCGAGGCCCACTCTTTTTTCCTTTTAGCTTTATCCCATTTTATTTCTCAATAAGAGGGGGATTGTTGATCAATTCAAGTTTTTTCTCACCACCATCCTCCTTGCCATACGGGGGTCGGCGCGCGGGAAATTTTGAATTGACCAATCACGATTCAGCAGGCGGAAAAAACTTTCATTACTGTCCTGTCCTGTCGCTAGAGATGGCACTAAATATTCACGAAAAAGGATTTACAACTGTCAAAAGCCTATCAGTTCTTAAAATGTGAAAAATTTCAAGAAGTTTGTGTCTCCAAGCTTCTAATTTGGCGCCAAATCTGAGTCGCCGGCGTCCAGCATGGCAAATCGCTCGTACATATAGTTCGTCGAGTGTCGCCAGGTAGGATGATAGTTGTCTTATTTTGAACAAAATATCCTGTTTCTCGTCAAACTAAACCCGGGATTCTCGAGTTAATTATTAGAAGAAGCCAAAGCAACTTGAGCATTGTCTCTATTTTTGTTACCTGCGAAGAAAAAGGCTATTATCGTGTCGTTTCGGTAGGACAGCTAAGTTTTGACTGCCGATCGTACTGCGGGCTCAGCCGCCGTATGCAAGGCTGCTTATCTGCTCTGCAAAAGTTCTAAGAAAAGTAACTAGCATCTACTGTCGGTAAATTTAAAACCAACTATCTCTTTCTACTTGTGTCCAGTTGTCTGTAGATAAAAACAGAGCTGTTGATTTGGCCAGAGCCTTGTTAGAAAGCAAAGAAGCCGAGGTAAAACCAGCAGGACTGGGACCAAGGGACAGTTTGCGACTCGAGGCAGGGCTTTGTCTCTATGGAAATGACATCGATGAAAGCACAACCCCTGTTGAGGCAGTGCTCGTGTGGACTATAGGTGGGTATGTTTGTTTCAAAAGTGAAGCTATAGACTGTTGACAGCCCTCTATTTTCTCATACTTCTATTCAACCGTCGAACGCGCGGATAGAAATGCGAAAAAATGGACGTCAGAGATAAGAGGCAGACTTGGCCGGGTAGCGGGTGGAGACTGAGAAAAATAGAGATCTATTCTTCGTTTGCCTGATCTTTCTTTCTAACGCTACAAAAAGCATATTACATAGTTTCTTAGTGAACTTTTCGTTGTCAAAGGAAAGAGGCGACGTGCTCAAGCAGATTTTCCTGGAGCTGAATTAATCCTGAGACAGATCAAAGAGAAAGCTAAAAGGAAAAGAGTGGGCCTGGTATCCAAAGGCCCCCCTGCAAGAGGTAATGAATTCTCATCAGTGATTTGCACACATTTATTTTTATGTCGGTTTTGAGAATTTAGTGCACATCAAGGCAACCTCCTCTGATAATTAAGATTTATCCAGTTTCTCGTTATCCGTTTGTTAGACAGTGGTCAACATGTATACAAGTTTATAGGAGAAAGCGCATATTTCAGTCTAAGACTAACGATAGCTCAAATTCTAAAAAATACTTTCCCAAATGGATCAAACGAGGGCTAGTTTGTAAGGCCACTAGCGAGATGACGACATATATAATGGATTAACGACATGATCGCGTATTAAAGTAATGTGAACATCGACATAAAAGACATTCAGGAAAAAAAATTGCTCTTACGTCGATATGTCAGGTTGTTTACACCGCAAACATACCGACATAACGTCTTTCTTGTGTCTTTGTGTCATAATGTCGTTGTAGGGTTAATTAAGCGGGTTTCTCAGTTGCTTTGTTTTGTTTTAGTTTTCTTTTCCGACCAACTGATACTGAAATGTGTTACTGAAATGTTTGTGCTGTGACACTTGAAACCCGTTAACCCTGGTACTTAACTTGTTGCCTTGATAATTATTATTACCTTTTTTATTATTATTAATTTTCTTTCTTCGTAGGTGGAACAACCATTTTGGATTCCGATGGGAATAAAATAGGTAAGTGACATTAATCAGTATCACTTTTAACTGAAGCTCTATTCTCTTCCGTTTCGTTCAGCCTAATGATAATAATAATAATTATAGTAAACCAGTCCTATTGTAAGTGAAAGAGACGTAATGCAAGACAAGAATCTGAGACAAGCTGAATACGCGTTACGGGTTCAATACAAGCCAGAGAATAAACGTGAAATGTTAGTTGCATTTTTGCCTTTACCTGGCCATTCAGGGGCCCTGGGACCTGATCCCCTGTTAATTCTGCACTGTTACACCACAATATGACTGCCACAGTTTGACAACCTCTTTTCTGTGGACTATGTGACACAAGAATGTATCGGTGTTCACTCTTCACGAATTTCTAGGTCACGTGACAAGCGGATGCCCGTCACCCAGTCTCAAGCAGAACATTGCAATGGCTTACGTGACGTCAGAGTTCGCCAAGCCTGGGACATCTCTCCAGTTAGAGGTTTACAAAAAAAAGATCGAGGCTCAAGTTGTGAAGATGCCTTTTTTGCCAACGAACTACTACTTTGGAAAGTGAATTCAACGTGAAAGCGTTAAGACAGTCAAAACAAGCGTATATGACTGTATGGGAGAATCTTGGCCGAGGTCGTGAGTACAGACCGAATGCAGTCAAGATTCTCCCATGCATACCGACTAAGCTTGATTAATAAGATGTTTATTATATGGCAAACAAGAACAATTTAATTCGTTTAATGTAACTGGTTGTGTACTAGCTGACACTTTCCTTTCGAACGGCGATGAGTTGAACTTAATTCTACCAAAGTTTTCTCGTACGCGTCCTTCTTACCTTTTTTCCTCATAAGGCGTTTTGGCACTTCGATACATAAATGAAATATTGTTAGAAGAAAAAAATCAATATTTTTGCATTTTAGTTTGCAACTTTTTCGCTGCAAAATATTACCTGTCTAGATGCCGGTCTATAATTATAAGGAAATCTGGACCGCTTTCAATACCGATTTTAGCCAATCAAATTCGCGAATTCGGTCGTTCCCAGTCCTTGTGAGGCATAGCCATTTAATAATTAGAAATACTCTTTGAAATTGAATGGGATTTGAAAAAATGTATGAAAAGATAATATAAGTGATTATTTACATGTAATTTTATCTTTTAAACGAAGCACGGTGGAGCCCCAAATATTTAGTTTAGACTTTCTGCCTTCTAATCCATGTTTCAGTGCACCCTATGCCCTTCATGAGGTCTTCCGCATAATCAGCTCCAGATTTATCCTCTGTAATCAGTCATTTGCCGTCCTTTTAAATTAATATTTGAAAGCTGTTTATGGTAGAGAGATGTGCATGTTTAGTTTAATTGGTACATTGATCACTTTATTAGAAATAAAGTTCGTTCCCAGGGTCCTCTCTCTTCCTCCCCTGAGAACGAGAGGTTAATTGGGTTCACAAAACATGACTAAACCATAATGTCTAGGGTTCATGCAGAAAATAAATCTCGCCATTGGTAACTTCTTTTTCGATCCTAAATCTAATGGTGCAGTATGAATGAAAAGCGTGAATGTTTCCAGATATTCGTCTGACTTATGAGGATGAGCGGGCGTGAAATAGCTATTCTTTTATCGACTACCACATGACTGTGTTTAAT
>JAHPZR010034951.1:25000-31334 GCA_019787425.1 Platygyra sinensis
AATATTAATTTACAAGAGCTTACAAGTAAAAATTTTGCTGTTTATCGTCCAAGAAAAGATATCCCATTCAAGACAAAAATTGATAAATCGACACCCTGATTAAGACAAAACATGACAAATTCGATACCCTGTTTAAGACAAAAATCCCAAAAAACATACCCTGGCTGGCCGCACGTCCCCATTAAGCCCTTGTAAGGGAGTACCCCTGGTGCAGCATAGAAAGTACAGCATAATACCGTAGAGTTCCGATAGTAACGACCCCCCGAAAGTAGCAACCCCCCGAAATTAACGTCAATTTTTTGTGGCTGCTAGTAAATCCCGAAAGTAGCGATCCCCCGAAAGTAGCGACCCCCCCCGAAAGTAGCGACCCCTCCCGAAAGTAGTGATCACCGCCCCCCCCCCCCCTCCCAAAAGTAGCGAGACGAAGTTTTTTTAAATTGTATTCCGTATACCTTTAATTTGTCAATCAACAGTCAACATTATAATGTACAATACCGTAATACGTTCACAGTAAGGCACTTTAATTTGCAACAAGGGGAACAAGATGACTTGCCGTGTATCTGGCCAAAGCAGGAGTGCGCCAGAAGGTGTATGGGTTCAAGGAGGAGGCATTGAGATTCCCTGCGTTTATGAAATTGGCGTCAAGAAAGGATTTAGAAGTCTAAGAAAAGAACTGAGAGACAAACTAATACAACTCGTCCCGACCACTGACAATACAATCTAGGAAGATATCCAGAACCCACCCATGTCGCAGTTAAAACATGAAACTGGATAGACGAATTTTGTCTCCTTTGTTTATTGGTGTTGATATTGATTTACGGTATTTTATTACAGTATTGCTGTCGGTACATGTACGTATTTATCATTGTTACCTTTTTATGAAACACAATCTATACATGTGGAATGCAAACAAAATGTTGTTCTTTTTTCATTTTATGTTCGTTTAAATTTCGGGAAAAAAAACTCACGCCAGCGCTATTTGTAAACGATTTCTGTTCCCCGAAAGTAACGAACCCCCGAAAATAACGACCCCCCTAAAGTTACGACCCCCAAAGGCTGCTAATTCCGAAAGTAACGAGGGTCGCTACTATCGGAACTCTACGGTATATCTCCTATGATAAAATGCTGCTATGCGTGTGACCTGCACGCGTGATGTGCAAGTATGAACTTGTGTTTGCAATTCTCATAAATTTAAAACTAAGATCAAAACGCATGTATATGTCTTTTGGCGGATTGTTGGCATCGTATGGTCACGGACGATCATTAATTTTCCTTAGAGGTGCAAAATTAACTTTTTTCCTTTCTTCCACGAAATCCATTCGACATTTATCTACTGGCACAATTATCAAGCAGAAGACTTCCAAGGTAAGCCACTCTTCTCGGTTTGCCCTTTTTATATATATTTCCTCTAAGAACTTACTTCTGCCGAGAAGTTTGGATACTAATAACTTAACCCATTAAATCCAAGCAATTTGTTAACTAGAGAGGACATCAATGGCAAGCTCCTTGTTTTACGCGGGTGTTACTAAACAGAGTAACGAAGTAACGAGTAACGAAGTAACGAGAAACCGAGTAACGAGTAAAAAATTGAAAGGGTCAAAAATTTCAAAATCGTTTTAAAATGCGTAAAATGGTTTGAAACAGTTAAAATTAAATTAAAACCCCAGAAGCATGTTTGCCAAGGCACGGAAAGGCGTTTCGCTTTGTTTTTGATTCATGCAACATCCACCTATATCATTCCATGTTAACCTGATTCCACGCAGTAGAAAGGACCCGATAGTATAAATTTTTTCTTTCGTTCTCCAAAGTTTTCAAAATTATACGCAAAGCTAAGGAACCCAAGTTTAAAACTCTAAGATTAAGGCCAATGCTCAAGACTACAGTGGCTCGAATTAATCCTGAAATTTTAATATAATGTTCGTCAGGTCAGGTCGTGGAGATAAATCTATCACCTGACGGTCGCTGAGCTCGAATAACTGAGTTCCGTCTTCAGAGCAGACATCAACTTACGATAATCACGAGTAGAAAGAAGTATTTTCGGCTGTTTTCAAGGTTATGATGATTATGGGAATTTATTTCACATTTCAGGACGGGAGGTCATCATCATGCACTGCTGTTCTGAGACTACTGCACAACTAAGTGTTTTCATTTTACATTGTGTCTAGATACCTGGCAGCCGGGAAGTGCTTTTAATACTACTTACCCGGCAGTCTGGAATTGTTCTAGAATTTCCACGGAAAAACTCACCCAATCGTTCATAAAACTGTAGATCTTGTTTAGAAATGTCAAGTGATTTCAATTGTAATTTTGCCGGCTTTGTTGTGGAGGAAATTGTCGTGCCTAGGCATACTAGGAATCTAGAAAGTTTCGTCTGACCAGTTGTCGACAACTCTCAACACTAATTTCTACAAACTGATTAAAGTTGGAACACTGTGAGAGTATTCGATATTTGTTCAGAAAGGCGAAGCGATTATAAATAAGGTTTAGTATGGCAAGCCAAGCATGACAAAAGTGGGTTGAGTTGAAAATCACCTATCGAGTCTCAGTGATCGATGTGTGAGAATGAGAAATCACTGTGCGAGATTGGAAAATCACTACGTGAGATTAGAAAATCACTGTATGAGAAATTAAAATTGCTATACGAGAATAAAAAGATGTCATGCGAGATCATAAGTACCAATCGAGAATGAAAAACTGCCATGCGAGATTGAAATTAACTGTTGAGAATGAAAAATCGTTGTGTGAGAAAAAGAAATCACCATTCGAGATTATCGATTGGTTTTTTTCTGAGCCGGTGATGCATAACCAGTCAGCGGAGAGTATTTTGGCGGTCAGTATAAAACATGGACTGCGGACTACGGACTACGGACTACGGACTGGGTATAAAACACGAAGAAAGCTTCTACATTGAATAAATTCTCGCACGAACGTTTCAGTCATAAATAGAAGCTATCTGTATAAATTATAGAAGTCTCATTTCCCGAAAGTTCCCGCTCATACAGGTTTAACCATGCTCAAGAGAAAATGATAGGATTTTCTCTTGCCATACTCGATTGCCGAAACAGAAATAGAAGACACTGAAAGTCACAAAATTGACGAGCTGTATGAATTTTCGAATGATTGAAGCCATGATTAAATGTTTTGAAAGATCAACAGTCGAGAGAATTGAGGAGAATTCGAACGACACGTCCCGCTGTTCATTTGTTCGATCATGTATTAAATAAATACACATACATACGGCCACGGCGAAATGAGGAACAAAAAGTTGATAAATAGAAGAAACGACATTACACAAGGATAGCAGCTCTGCACGCTTAATATCGCCTTGGAAAAGGAAGGGGAAAAAACGAAAAATAAATTTCTTACAACACAGGGTATTCGTATTTGGTCACCCACCCAAGTACTATCCCCGCCGAACGGGGCTTAACTTTGTTGAGCAGACGAAACATGTTGCTGTCCTTGTGGTATAGTGACTCACCCAAGATAGCCGGCATTGGAGGTGAGGGCTGCGATATATAGTTTCATATTTTAATTCTTCTTTTCTTGCAAAGTTTCGATTTCCGGTAAGACAGTACATGAGGAGATGTAACGCTGTTGAAAACATTCACATTCACAAAGTTATCGGTCCGTGAGACCGAATTATCTTCGTCCGAGAGACCGAGGCAATTATTTCGAAAGTGCCGCATGTCCGATCACCAAAGCATATTCCTCTAACTTTTTATTCTCTACTTTCCCAGCCATGCAGTATCAGATATATTTTTTCTCTTTTTGATACCTTTTCTCGTCTTAGAAATTTAAAAAAATGCTTCCACCGTGGAGTCACTATACCACAAGGACAGCAACATGTTTCGTCTGCTCAACAAAGTTAAGCCCCGTTCGGCGGGGATAGTACTTGGGTGGGTGACCAAATACGAATACCCTGTGTTGTAAGAAATTTATTTTTCGTTTTTTCCCCTTCCTTTTCCAAGGCGATATTAAGCGTGCAGAGCTGCTATCCTTGTGTAATGTCGTTTCTTCTATTTATCAACTTTTTGTTCCTCATTTCGCCGTGGCCGTATGTATGTGTATTTATTTAATACATGATCGAACAAATGAACAGCGGGACGTGTCGTTCGAATTCTCCTCAATTCTCTCGACTGTTGATCTTTCAAAACATTTAATCATGGCTTCAATCATTCGAAAATTCATACAGCTCGTCAATTTTGTGACTTTCAGTGTCTTCTATTTCTGTTTCGGCAATCGAGTATGGCAAGAGAAAATCCTATCATTTTCTCTTGAGCATGGTTAAACCTGTATGAGCGGGAACTTTCGGGAAATGAGACTTCTATAATTTATACAGATAGCTTCTATTTATGACTGAAACGTTCGTGCGAGAATTTATTCAATGTAGAAGCTTTCTTCGTGTTTTATACCCAGTCCGTAGTCCGTAGTCCGTAGTCCGCAGTCCATGTTTTATACTGACCGCCAAAATACTCTCCGCTGACTGGTTATGCATCACCGGCTCAGAAAAAAACCAATCGATAATCTCGAATGGTGATTTCTTTTTCTCACACAACGATTTTTCATTCTCAACAGTTAATTTCAATCTCGCATGGCAGTTTTTCATTCTCGATTGGTACTTATGATCTCGCATGACATCTTTTTATTCTCGTATAGCAATTTTAATTTCTCATACAGTGATTTTCTAATCTCACGTAGTGATTTTCCAATCTCGCACAGTGATTTCTCATTCTCACACATCGATCACTGAGACTCGATAGGTGATTTTCAACTCAACCCACTTTTGTCATGCTTGGCTTGCCATAGTTTAGCTATGGTTTAGCTCACAGTAGAACTTCGTCGCTTTCAACAACGCTTACTTCCTTTTGGCGCGAAAACCCTTTGTCACGCAACTGAATTGTTACACGGGACTTTCGTCACCGAAAGCTGAAGCGTCTTATTATAGCTATTTGTACAATTGTACTAGTTTGCCGAGGCAATTATTGAGGCCAGAAAACGCTTGGTATTTCTACACCGACATCTCAGCAGGTTCAAGAGCAAATTTTGGTGGAAAGCGGGAAGAACTTCTGACTGCCGAGTGACACGAGCCTTGTAAAATTTGTGCAAACCCAAAACATAATTTAGAATCGCTTCGCATTTCTGAACAAATAACGAATACTCACCAACTTCAATTCAGGGTTCTAACTTCAATTTTTGTACAAATTTACAAATTATTCTAAAGTATCAAGGTCGAAAATTTAATCAACCACAAAGCCAAAATTATAATTGAAATCGCTTGACATTTCTAAGCAAAGATCTACAGAGGTTTTCCGCGGAAATTCTAGAATAATTTGAGACTACCGGTCATATTGTAGTAAATATAACACT
The DNA here is from genome assembly GCA_019787425.1 of Platygyra sinensis. Lineage (NCBI taxonomy): Eukaryota > Metazoa > Cnidaria > Anthozoa > Scleractinia > Merulinidae > Platygyra > Platygyra sinensis. The sequence goes on from JAHPZR010034951.1 coordinate 30,368, forward strand.
TCCCGGCTGCCGGGTATCTAGACACAATGTTTTGAGCTTATGGGTCGTCAAGCTTGCTTTGTGAATTGGCTTTGTAGTTCCTGTTTATATATCAGTACTAAAAAACGATTTTAATCGATTCTACACATTTTTAAAAAGATTTGAGAATTTTTGACCGTTCGAAATTTTTTCTCGTTACTCGTTACTCGTTACTTCGTTACTCTGTTTAGTAACACCCATTATAATTTACCGACTGAAATATTACGAGGACAGTTCAGTAGCTCATTTCAAAAGCTGGATACTTCTAAGAACAATATGAGACAATCCCCCACTGCTCCCCACCCCGAAAGCTGATTTTACGTTAATTGTTAAATATTTAAGTCTTTGAGAACTTTAAAAATTGATAGGCGAATGAAAGATGTTAACAAAGCAGAAAGAGCTTTCCGTTAATCCATTAAGTTTATTTTATTGTGCTTAAATCAGGATTGATAGGTTAAGTGATTTTCGTAAATCTTTATTATAAACACGAAATAGTCGTAGTCGTTTTCCTATAAATCTGATTTATTGTACTCTGATATCGTGGAAAGAACCATCTCGAGTTAAATCACACGCCCCCAATATACACGCTAAATTTGATATCCTATAAAAACCAGTAAATCAAGTTCTTGTCATGTGCTTTCTATGTACAAACAAAACGAAAAGCGTGACGACTTTGATTACATAACAAATACGCGTGACTGTTTATGACAATCTTGGACCGGCGGTCAAACATCCATAATGAGGAAAATAGCACGACTTCGAGCTATTTTTCGACGTAAGAATTTTAAATTATATAAAAAAAAAGATTAAATTTCGGGTGTAGCTAGAAAAAAACAAAGTTCACAATGGTTTAAGGAGGTCCATTAAATTTGCATACTTCTTTGACAAGGGGAGCGGGTTTGTTCATCACTTGTATTTTTATGTCACCTCGGCAATTTCAGCTGCACGC
>JAHPZR010034958.1:0-29634 GCA_019787425.1 Platygyra sinensis
CGCACGAGGGAGCTCCAATGCGCTCTTGTTGCAATTCCTTTATATTTGAGGCAAAACGTCTCATTTGCTCCATTGACGGAGCATTTCTTTTACTCTCACCAGGTGTAGCCTCGTTTTGGTGCCAAGTTTGTTTCGGTCCTCTGCTGTTGTAAATTTACATTTTTTTGTGTCCAATTTCGGCAAGCGTGTTGAGCTCGTGCTATTCTTGATATCTTTGAACTTGAAACTGTTTACAGCTTGAATTTTCTGATAACCATCGATTTAAGGCGGGGTACACCTGAAGGCTCTTTCGACATCGCTTAGCACGGCCTTTCTACCAATATCACGGTCACGTTTTAAGCAACGTTAAATCTCTTTGCTTATTCCCATAACCACGTTTGGTGGTTTTGTGTAAATTTTTGGGTGATTTTTGGACATTTTGGAAAAGAGATATTTTTTCTCAAAGAATAAGTTAAATTGAGGAAAATACGAAATATTGAAGATTTGATGGATTTTGAAAATTGAAATTTGTAATGAAGAATTAGTAGACGGATACCAAACAGTCCCCTACCAACCTGGGGCTCTCATTTGTGGTGGTCAACTGTCTGGTAGTGTTTCCAATCCATTCTAATCCCAACAATTCCCTTTTAATAATACTTCAAATTTCACTCCTATTCATTTTTACCCCCGCCTTAAGAGAAGACTAGAACCTAATTAAGACAATTGTGAAAAAAACTGATAATATACAGAGCTATTAAAGTCTGCTGGAAAATAGATAAAAGAGTAGCAAAGTGGCTTATTTGGTCCCTAACCAATCAGATCGCAGTACATATTATTAGCATCTCATTAAAATGGCTCTCGACCAATCAGAGAGCCAGATGTTATCCACGTGACTAAATCTGTGACGTAGTTGATTTTGAGGACTCACGAGCCAATCAAAAGTCGCCAAGTCGGCCATGTTGGAAAACAGTTCACCAGCCTCAACGGAGAACCGGGATCGGTCTCACAGATTTCCATGGCGACAAAAATCACGCCAGGGTCTCTCAAAAATGTCACGCAACTTCAAAATGCACGTGACTTACTTTGTGAAATAGGTATTTTTTTAGGACCTAAGAGATAATCAGGAGTCAAATTAAGAATTCAAAATGGTTACCAGCAGTGAAACCTGGGAACTAGGCTCCAGGTTTCCATAGGAGTTTTGGGTGGAAAATTGCAAACAGGACGCGAAGGTATGAGACAGATCTAACAAATCTTCCTTTAGATTCCTCCGATATGTCAATTGAGAATCAATCTATACACATGTAAATCAAATGAGAAACAATTGTATTTTCAAAAAATCCTAATTCTTTACAAGAGTGACCTGTGTCCACTCTCTTAGTGGGAGGACGCCCATAAACATTTTTTCACAATAAACGTGAATCATTAGTGAGTGAGTTGAGAGATATGAGGGCGAAAAAAAAAAGCAATGTCCAACGTGGTGTGTGCGCTGACGTGTGTGGCTGGGGAAAACTATTTACAATTCTAACAAGGTCTCAGCATTTTCCATGTCCACATCACTGAACCCTGATGGCGTGTATCCAAAAGGATAGGACTTGAAGGTGTCCAGATCGATCACACGTTGGTCAAACACCAATCCATATATTTTGGTGCGTGAACCCACAAAAGGAATTGCCAATGGCAGTTTGCAATAAAATTTAAACTCGTTGATCTCGACTGTTCCCTTGAGAAAAGCGTCATTGAAAAGAATCTTAAGCAAACAAAGGACATCTTAAGCCATCCTGAAAGAACTAACTTAATTAGTTAGAGATGACATGTTTAAAAGCTGAAATCATGTTGGCACTATATATTTTAACAAAAACTTTTCGCTTTTGATCTAACTTATAAATTAATCGCTTCAAATAACTACAAAATCAATTCCATCAATAACAATCCTTTCGTTCAAAGCATCGTTTGAATAAGAACACATGTTCAGAAGCTGAAATGTTGTTTTGACTGTATCGTTTAGGAAAAACATCGAAGGCAACCAAAGTTCTTTTCGCACTTGATCCGACTATAAACTAATCTCTTCAAATGAAACAGCCACATAACTTATAGTTCGACCCAAGCGGTTTCCAATAGCGACAAGAATAAGTCACTTACATCAAACGTGGTCCTTTCCTCTAAAGCGATGCACAGCTCTATTGATCACTTAGATCCATAATCGCCAAGACAGGAAAGAAAACTATGTTTACCAAGACGGACGCGCGCTGAACATACTCACAAGTGATATGATTTCGCTTACAACGTTTGATTAATAAAATGGTATTCACAAAAGGATAGACAATGAGAAGACAGCAGATAGGGGGTATCCCACACAGCACGTGATTAACAACCATTGGATGGACAGTGATAGGGGGGTATGCGATATCACGTGGTTAAGGAGCATGCAATGTGAAGACGGAAGATGGGGGAGTATCCCTATGTCATTAAATTGTTATAAACAAAACAAAGAGTCTGATGCAAAATTTACGACGTTTATTGAATAATAACAGCGTGAAAACCAAAGGGAGAGTTGATTACAACTTTAAGTAGTCTTGACCGTCGGTGCTCCACAGGGGCAAACCTCAACGGAGCAAGGATGTTTCTAACCAGGTACCAGGTCAATGCCCGACATCCTCGTTCCGAGTCCTAGTTGAAGAAATTTGGAAAAATTATTGAAACTAATTGGGGCAAGAAACGGAGAGGATGCAGAGGAGAATAGTAATATAAATCAAACAAATGGACTCAAAATTTGAAACTTAAAAATGAGAATGTAAAAAAGTAGAACAATGGCGTGAGGCTTGACGATGTATTTTGGAATGAAACGTCATGAATTGGAAAAAAATATATGTAGGGGGGGAGTCTAAAAATCATGTGAAGGAAATAAAGATAAACACCTTATGAAATATGATAGGACGCTGTAGTGTTGTAAAGGTAAAAATAAATCAATAAAAATACTTGTTTTCGGCGTCTTTTCCTTGCTTGAGTGTTGCTTATCAGCGATCAGTGTCAAGATCCTAATCTGGGATGGTCGCGTCATTATTGCGTGATCGCTAACATTGCGTGATAGATATGGCGTATTAGTAGTGCGCGGTTGCTCTTGGGATCGGGAATGATCGAAGTATGTATCTTCAATCTTCATTTACAACGAATTTTTAGATTTCTGAATTTTTAAATTTTTGAAATGGCATAAAAACGAAGTATATCTTGAGATAAAGGAGACAAGTATATCTTGAGATAAAGGAGACGATGATGCCTGAGAATCGACGTCGTTGGTAGAGGACCTATTGGTAAAATTGTTCGTTCAGTATTTTGCAGCTGGTAATGATAGCGTTAATGGTGTCAGGTATGAAATGTTTGTATATAATGATGTGAAGTGAAAGGTGGTTAAAGTGTATTTGTCAATGTCGTCAATGTAAAAGTCGTGTAGCAGGTCTAAAAGGTCTGTAGAGTTGTAAATTAAAGGGAAAGGTATGTCTTCTTATTTAAATACGGTTTTAAGGACGGTGCCTACTAAATACGAAGGTTTTTGCGCCAAGTTAGGACCACACGGAAAAAGTAGATATTTGCAAGGGCTATTGGAATCCACAAAGAAAAATAGGGGTAGCCACGCATTTTTTCGAGATAATTAGCCTTGAATCTCAACAAAAATGCTGACATCAGCATTTTCTGAAAAAAGCGGGAAACGATATTTCTTCACAGATTTCCTTAGAATTCGCCTTTACATACAGAAAGGCAAACACATTTAAAAAGATCTTTAAACTACATGGCAAATGGTAACATGAAATCATTTTTGTTACGTTTTTGGTAACAAAATCGTTGCAAAATCGCTTTTAACGTCTCTGACAGCCTTCCTCTGGTTCAGCTAAAATACAGTCTAAATACCTTTTGCTCACGACCAGAAACTAATCACATGTTGAATAGGCTTGCCGCTTCCATTTCGCCACAAAAAATGTAGGGGTAACCACGCGTTTTTTTAAGTTATTGATCTTTTTTGAAAACTTTTACGGTGCCCGTTACATTTTTTCCTGTCACCTCCCCAGTAAGTAAGACATTCGCGTGTCTGCGTGCGCACTACGCCATCTGTAGGTACATGTTTGCAGTTGGATTTCAGTGTAATTTTCGAAAGATAACAGCTAGATTTTCAGCTGGAAGACGTTAACAGTTAGTGGCTAGCGATATGCTGCTATTCTGGTCTCCCTGGTTTAAGTACAGGTTCATTAAAATTGATTTGGTCACCGTAGGAAAATTTTGCTTTAATTTTAGTCGTGTGCTTGGTGGCGTAGTTGATTGCGTCAATGTCAACCCCAGCGCGCGCGCGCTTAAACCATGGCTTGCGTGTGCGCAGAACGTGTGCGCACTAACAAAAGTAGGCACCGTCCTTAAGTTGAAAAATAATTTTGTCTAGTTCAGTTCCCAGTAGTCGTGAAGGGTTGGAAGTCGTCCAGCTGTGTGCGGTAATGATCGGTCGTCCAGCAGGTTTGTCAAGGTTGGTAGTGAAGGCTGTATCAGTCAGTTTATGTACTTTTGGCACGAGTTTCATATAAGGCAGTTGTACTTTGGCTCTTAATTTGTAACAGTGTCAAGTACTTGTTTGTTGGTCGGTGTAGAGAGTAGCTTGTCAAAACGCAGTTGAAGTTTTCCTATTAGTTTGCCTGAATTGGTTATAGTTATTGTTAGGTCGAAATTGTAAATTTGTCTGCATGTAGTAGTGTCTGTAAAATGTCCAGCGTGTTCGTTTGTGAACCATGCCGGTAGGTACAAGAGCCCACCCTATGTTCTTGTCTGTGTTAGGAAGTATTACGTCATTGCGAGTGTGGAGATTGTGAATGTGTGTGATGGTAGTTTCTTTAAGTGATGTTAAGTTGTTCTGGATTTACAAGGTTTTGTAGGTTATGGGATTGTAGGAAGAGTTTTGAGTATGACGTTGTGTTGTGAGCATAATCAGTAATTTGTAAATTAAAATTATTAGGTTTAGATTGTTGTTTTTGAAGTCGCCTGATTGGTTTCTTCTTTAAGTAAGGCTGGTATCTGAAGTTGGTTTTCGTAACATCTATGTCACTGTAATTTAATCTAATTTTAATTTTAAATAAGGGATAAATAAAGCTGTTGTTGTTGTTGTTGTTGTTGTTTTTGGAGTGTGGGCGGTAGTTGTGGGTTCCTTTTTTGATAATTTGGCACAGACTTGAATCTACTTCTGAAGAGATAGTTTCCTTAACTGTAGAGATGTTAATTTTGTCATTGGTCGGTTTCGATCTGTCTATTGTTAGTCATATTAGTGGATTTGAGGTCCGTATATTGTCAGTCAAACTAGAATTAAGTCGGTCATATGTCGGTTTCGCTTTCGTCGTGAATAAATCATTTGTAAGGTGCCAGTAGTTGTTGACATCTCTTGAGAGGGTTTCATCTTACGTGACGAAAACAAATACGTTGAACGTGTTTCTGTCAAGAACAACTACAACGCTGACTTTCATTTATAACATCATTGACTGGCAGATACTATTCACTTGACTCTAAAGATGACTTCTGCTCAGGTTGTCGAGACGTCAGTCACCAACAACAGACCTTTTCAGAACTACCCTCACCCGGACCATCACACGATACGAACTACCGATATTCGGGCTCAAACCATTCAATTTACTTTGAAACGAATAGTGGTTGTTAACCAACGAAAAAAGAGAACGTATGGAAATAACCCACAAACCTCAACTACTCAGTTATTACAAACATTACCAGACACATTTATTACCTGAATTAGAGCGTTTTTATAGACGCACGCTAATTAAAATAACACAAGCAAAAGACATACAATTAGGTACAAGAGGTACCAGGTGAACAAAACACTTAACTCTCACAGTGCCTCTCTTCACCCAGGTGTTTAAATAGGCACCGGCGAACTTAATGCTGGGTAGCCCTGCTGGTAGCCGGACAACCATCCGATCCGTGGACGAGTAGACCATGGCTTCAGAGACCGGTTTCCATTTTAACACCTGGATCAAGAGAGGCACTGTGAGAGTAAAGTGTCTTGCCCAAGAGCACAACGTAATGTCCTCGATACCAAGGCTCGAACCCGAAACGCTTCATCCGAAGACGAGCGCCAATGCGCTGATCATGGGGTCACCGCGCCTGCATAGTAGGTACAAAAACGTAACTGAAATTACGTCAAATTACACGCGCCTAAAGGCTCCTACATCTTTGAGAGAATTCAATTTGAAATATCACTCCTAGAGAGAACTTCCTTAAGCCTATTCCCTTAAGCCTACAGAAATCCATACCATGTAGCCTACAAGATTATGTTCTTAAAAACTAAAACCTATTCACTAACTAAACGAGGGCGGAGTATAAACGGCCGGAAGTTTAAAATACCTTTAAAAAAGTTTTAAAATTTTGGATAAAAACAAACGAGTATAATGTGACCTAGATTAGCCAGATGCATGCCTTTTAAAATTGAACGTTTAGTCCTGTTCATTCTAACAGGGTCTGGATAAGATTTGGTTATTTTTACCGTGAGATTAGAAATGACTCGTATAGCAACAGACGCCTGAGATCTGAGAGCTACAAGGTTTACTGATGGCTAAACACATAGGCTGATATCATGGCTTAGATCCTAATGGGAAACTCATGCAGACCCTCTAACATTGTAGCTTTTGCGTTATTACAATGAGTCATGTTTGCATTCTCTGTATTAATTGGACTGAAACTAAGACTCCGTCTATGTATATCCGGATACTTTTGAATCCATACCTTATTTTTCCAATACAGCTTCCGTCCACATGTATCAGGCGAGTTCGGCAGCGAATACGATATTTTCAATTCGGTCTCCAGTGTAGGAAAAATAATTCTCCAACGAATTCAATTAAGTGTGGACGGTAAGTAAGGATATCAACAAAATCAGGTCCAGTCTCTTCAATTAACCAATATGGCGGCACAACGTATAGGCCTCGTTTCTCTAGAGTGAATCCGGATATCATCGGATGCGTGTGGATAAAGAATTCGATTTGAATAAGCTACGTGTGGACGGGGAAATTTTTTTAAATCGGAAAAAAAAGTTGCCGATTTAAAAACATCCTGATACGTTTAGACTTGCAGTGCAGATTTAAACTGCGCAATCCACCGTAGGAAAAAAAGATGGCGGCTGTACATTTTACCACAATACCTTGCGAACCTAACACAGCCTACAAGGCACAAAGAAAGCCAATCATTTAAAAAATTTGTCCCTGCACTAAGGACACAAAGTAGACTATGGCTTTATAACGTTTTTGTACGTTTTTGTGAACGTTGTTAAAGGTTTCGTGCGCTAAGATCTATGGGCAAATGCTTCGGTGGCCATCTTTTTTCCTATGGAGGATTATATCATTAAAATGAAACAAACGCCATTTGCATTTGAAGACTTCTCACGTTAGCCTCAGTTGCAAGCTACAGTTCTATTCCAATAACAAGAATACGAAAACAATCTGTTAAATTGCACCAAACGTAAAGATTGATCACGAGAAAAAGTGAATATAATGAGCCGTGCTGGAATTACCACACCGAGCACTTGGTATACGGGTTCATATTGCTTCCAAGCTTGCAACCGAAAGCTCTTGCAAATTTCTCAAAGTTGGACAGCGGACCAAGCACCCTGCGAAAACAATGGAAGTTATGTGAGCAGACAAGACTCAAACAAAGACTCAAAACCCTGTGAAATGGTTAACATGATTCATAGAGAGTATGTTGCTCTGGTGTAAAGTGTATAACCAATTTTAATAACGCGAGTCAACAGCGAGACATGTCTTACTTCTGGCGTAAAAGCGTGGCAATATAGACCCAAAGGCAAGCATTTGTGGGTCTTATAACGTTAATGAGGTTTTAAATTAACATTCAATCATCGCACGGCGTTAAAATTAATCGTCAAGTAACTAAAAGATACCATCAAGGGAGCCAGTCAGTATTAGTCTTCCAATGACTAAACATCTGCTGGCTCAAATGCTGACGTAGAGTATTACACCAAGTTAAGATCAGTTTAAAAAAAAACCTTTTGCTTGAGATAAAACTGATCATCTCTTGAATTCTTACCCTAGCAACTAAACGGCCGAAGCGCCGAGGACTAAGCTTCAAGTTTTTCCTGTTAACAATCTTATAATCTGCATTTTTACTTAAGCGAAACATGTGGAAGCGCAGACGCATTGAGGACTTGAAAGACTCGTACCTGTATTTTGGATAAGAATGTGGGTCGTTCTGCAACTGGAAAAGAGCAGCTTGCTTCTTGTAGACACTACACCACGGCTAACATGAAGTAACAGAGTCATATTAAGTACACCGTATTTAAGAAAATAGTTTCCGAGTAACGACTTTCATACGCTATCTTTTCCTTAAGTATGTGAGGTTTAAATTCTTAACATCAAGGCCCTGTTGGAGTTTTCAATTCAAATCAGTGAGACGATTCTACTGTAATGCAGAGGGGAGTTTCTTGGATTAACATGTACAACGATTATCATTTCCATTATACAGTGATGATCATTGGTCCAAACTTCATGTGCATTATCGGTTTTCAATCTTGTATTTTCCATTAAAATTAATGGGACCAATTTTGGCCCAGCAATGAAGCAACCAAAAATGGTTACTAAACAAAAAGACCCTCCTAGGGAAAACTGTCCTAACAAAACAGTTCAATTTTTTCCTCACCTTTTAAGCTTTTACCGAACGTTACATGCTACTTGAACGTCTTTTTGTTGAAAAAACTGATACAAATGACAAAGAGTGGGAACCCTACCGTAGCATATCCGATAAAGAAAAGCTGGTCTACACTGAAATCCAGGCCAGGCAACCGCTCCTCTTTTCCATTGTCCTTGACCCAAGATTGATAAGCCTAAATATTTAATTAGAGTAGATCAAGATGGAAATAGTTAATGTATAAGGTGTTAAGTGCCTCAGAAACATATGATATTTTGATGAAGCAACTCTTTAAGATTGAATAAAGTTTAGATTTTGCAGGTGGAAAATAACAAAATACATCAATAATCTCGCAAAAATGGAAAGAGGCAGATTTCTTAACATTTACCCTCTCTTCACTTTAGTCAAGATACAGAAGTCTAAGATGTTGGTTGTTCGTTGTTATTTTTCTTGCGTTTAATCCTTATTGCTAGTCCAAAACGCCTTAGGAAAGGTAAATACTTTATATGCTATTAAAATAAACACTTGAACTAATTTCGTTAGCTAACTGGAATTGGAAAGTAATTTTTTTTAAGTGGTGGCTTGCCTCATAAGCAAGCTTTATTCCTCCATTATCAGCTATGTTTTCATTCAAAGTTTGTTTGCCATCTATCTGCAAGACAATAATAAATGACAAAGCTGTTTTATTTCTTCTAACTTTTAAGTTTTTGAATTGGATCCTAATGTGCGACTTTTCAAAGAAGAAGGTGTTGAACATGTATCCGAAATGCAGGTTAATGAGATGCATGCTCCTTATGATAAGCATCACAAAGTGTCCTCTTTTATAAAAAGTCACCAAAACACACATAATTCTGTCAAATATGAAATAATATGAAAATAGCACTTTATGATGCTTATTCATTAAGAACATTGAATCTCATTAACCTGCATTCTTGGACATAAATGTCACCATGTGTACAATTTCCAGGCGGTTGAAGCTAACTTAAAGTGTACAGGTGAAATGTGTCAGATAGTAGATTTAACATGGTTGAAGAATGTATGGCTCACAGTGAGAGAGAATGATGGCCTGAGGTGGGAATAATTAAATGAAAGCCATTGAGCAGTACTGTTAGGAAGGTCAAGGTGGTTCAGTCTAACTGTCAATGTGTGATGAAATGACAAATGAATATGACCACTTAAAATGTACAGTATTAGGATTTTTGATATGTTGTCCAAGATGATGTTTTGTCTTACTTACATTTTGTCCAAACACTTGGTAGTTGTTGTATTGTTTGACCAGACATTCAGTTCGTTCCTCGAAATCCAGCTTCGAAACGAAAGACCACCAATCTTTCACATTTCCATTTTTATCAAACAATCGGCCTAAAAACGACAATTATTTTTTTTAGAGCTTTTACCACATCCACAGCGTTAACTTATTCTCAAATATTTGAGTGATATGACGACTCTGGATGAAGGTAGTATGGAAAAACATACATTTTAGTTATAAATTGAACATGAGGTTTTGCAATTGGGGAATCTCACTCTTACCAAACATTGCGGGAAACCACGAGAGGCAAACAAAACTGAAAAGAGCGTGCAGCTACAGATAACCCACCACTGTACTGATCAAATTTATCGACTTTTCTTTTTAAGCACTCAGTGACGGGCCCCAAGGGAAACAGTAAATTTCTTTTTCCCGAGACCCTCAATTGAGGTCGAGGGGAAACAAAACTTAGTCTCGCGGGCCAGTCGTTAAGTGTTTTGTTTTACCTCCCAACTCAAAAGTAGAAAAACTGCGAAGAAATCGTTTGCTGTACGCGGGCTGATTATAAATTTGCCGCGGTTTCAAGGAACACGACCTGATCATGTGCGAGTCGAAAGTTCATGTTGTTGTTTCCCTAAGGAGTTAGTGACTATTGTTCGCCTTTGGGAGTTAGTGAGTTTTGACCCACGGCACGTGACACGTTTTCCTCCAATCAGAAAACGTATTTGAGTTGGAATGCATAACAAATATAATTACTAGTATACCTAAATGGTAATAATGCTGCCGAAGGGGAGAACAACTTTAAGTATGCTAACAGTTTCCCTATGATCTAAACTGTGAAGAATTCATTCGCACAAGATATTTGAATCGTTATGATAGGAAATCAATTGAAATTGTTATTGGGTTGGGTGCTTTGTGGGAGTGAATAGATATTGCGCGCAAGTGCCCTTTTCTTCACTAGAATTTGAACCTTAATACACGTTTTGCAAGCAGAAATTTGACCCTGAAATAAAGGAAAGGTAAATTTTTACATAAGTCAAGTTAATTGTTGCGGAGTGAGCGTAGCGAGCGAGCAACAACATAATCAGGATTTAAAATTAAAAGAATATGTAAAAGGAGTACGAATTCTCGAATTCATGACTTTTACCAGAATGCATTGCATTTAACCAGAGTGCATTGTGCCACGAACAACACGAGGATGTCGCGTGGATTCCGATGATAATTTTTGCTCTGATTTACTTGTAAAACGATGTGCAGGAGATGTTATTGACTTTCACAACTATGTCATTTCTTAGCAGTCTCGCCTCCGTGGTCGAGTTCTTAAATCAGATCAAGAGTAATCATCGTTACTAAAACTTGTAGAATAATTAAAACAAACGGAAAGTGTAGAACACACTTATTTCACATATGCTCCGATCTACTCCTTTTCATCCGAATATAAATTTAAACTTAAGTTTTAGCATTTTCACATATCCGGCGATGCCGGACGCGTCTTCGACAATGTCAACACTCCGGCGGAGACATTTAATGCGTACCGGTACAGAATTGTGAGATTTCTGCTGCTACAATTTTCACATCTTTCAATTTCCACATCTTTCGATTTCCATCCTTTTGATTTTCTGGTAGAGGGGAGGTAGATGTGAATCGTATGTGTATGTGCTTTATTGTCTTGATCCCTTGTCACGGTATCCGGTCATCTCGCCACCAGGGGGTTTCGCCACCAACCAACTCGCCACCAAGAAACCATCTCGCCACCAATCAACACGCCACCAAGAAACCATCTCGCCACCAACCAACTCGCCGCCAAGTAAAGTAGTCGAGGTAAATCAGCTGTTCGAACGAGAGTTAAGTAGTCGAGATGGAAAAGCTGTTCAGACGAAGTTCGTTTGCTTGTCTGTATGCAAATTACATGTTTTGAAGTAATCGTGATTTGATAAATATTCCGTTGTCTTGGGCGAGCGACATTAAATCCGCGTATGTTCTTTTTTTGTAGCATGGCTTTCAAAACAACACAAGTCGCGCTCTTGTTTTTTTTTTTACTTTCTTGTTGTAATTGTCCAGTAGTCTTTGCATTGCCTTCGTAGCTGATTTTTTATTTATTTATTTATTTTGGAGTCGTTTAAAAAATGAGGCACAACTAAGCTATTTATACAAAGTAAGCTGATATCTTAAGGTTACCGCCGGTGCAGCACATCGTTCAACGTAATACGAACTGTGTTAGTGTTTTACACAACTAAACAAGGTAGAACGAATTTCAGTCTCTTCAGCCTGTGGTTCAATGTTATTAGATTATTGGTAATCGGTAAGCTTTGGACCGGTAACCGTTGTCGCACCTCACCATCGATTCGTCATGATGCATGAAGTTGATGCATACAATTTACACCACAATTTGACACTACTTTAAGAAACAAGCAAGCACATGGTTCACTGCGCATCCCAAATCATCCATTGGCGCATAACAACCATTTATTGCGCCATATCACTGCGCATCCTAAAATATTTCCGTTCGCGCATAACCACAATTCCTTGCGCATACCACTGCGCATCCTAAATCTCCCATTTGCGCATAACCGCAATTCCTTGCGTTTGGTAAGAAAAAGTGATTGCAAGCCCCTATAATGTAATCTTCTGCTGATTAGAGAGCTGCCTCGCTCGTTCGCTTCAGGCTCACTCGCTGCGGCAGCAATAACTACCTGAGCTGTCAAATCCGTGTGTAATTTCGTGTCCAATGACCATTGCCAATGATCCATAGTTGATATATCTAGAAAGAAAGCATCACATACTGAGTTTTACTGAGATAAATTCTTCTCTCGTACAAGAAAGGCCCTCAGTGAGTGGCAAGCAGTGATGGGGAACGTCGAACTCTGAATGTGACGGTCGAATTTACTGTTATGAATTCCATATTGTTGACTAAATAAGCGAGATACTCGAGCTGCCAATAATAGTGCCCTGTCTTGGGTTTAGTATTAACCCAGCTATGAATTGATGTACAAGTTAAATTCAATCATTGTCTTGAGCCTCCCTTAGGGTTTCAAATTAATAAGACACATCAAAGCAATGACTCTCAACGTGCTCCTCAAGATGGAAATTTCTTGCCTGTGATAATGTCATATGACGTCACATAGCCTTATTAAATCCCCCATTTTGGATTTCAGTATGAATTTCTAGGGGAGTCAGAAATTAGAGTAACATGAAGAAAATTTAATCCAAAACGATAATGTGACGTGAGAAGTTGTCAATTCTGTGATGCTTCTCAAGGCGAATTGGATAACACAAGGAATTCTGTCCTTAGAAAAAAAACTAAATTTGTTTTCACTTTTTTGTTGATGCGTTGATTCTAGCAGTGCCAAATGATACGATAAAACCGGTTTAGAACATCAAAATTGCTGCTTGTGTCAACAAAAAATGACAGCTTGAGCATCATAGACTAATGTTCCGGCCCAAGTGGGTGGCATAAAACCCAATTCCCACCTTTCCACTTAACACCTGAAGGTAAAAGCTTTGGTTCTCCTCTCTAATATACGACGGCATTTTAGATCATCACATAAGGACAATTTTTTTTAGATATAATCATGACGTTTTTAAAAACTGATTAAAAAAGTGTCATGATCTAAAGATCATATGCGCATCATAACACCTCAGACCGCAGTTTTAGATCAGTTTTAAAAATGATTTAACTGAATAGCTTTTGAGTTAACAAGGTCACTGATCGCGCAAAGAACATTAACATAGTTAGATTTGTCATGTTACTAACCCGACGACAGAGAAAAGGGGAAGGGAAATAGTTAATGCTTGTCTTTATTCCACAACGGTCCTTCTTAGAATCCCAGCAAACCTTTATATCATTGCTTACTTTGGGTAATCTTTTCTGTAAAATGGAGATTGCAGGATTCCAGCCAAAAATACTGCGAAGAAAGAAAACCAATACTAATACAAAATAAATATCATTATATAGATTTATCTACAAAACTTGTAGTAATTGGAAGTTTGCTGTGATGCACCATCTAGCTGAAGAATCTGTAAAAAAGGTAAGTATCCCAGGCGTTTCGCACAACCGTTTAGAAACAAAAACTAAATTTGACGTGTAGTTCCAATTTTATTTCTCTGATGTTTAAACTCCTTATTTCAAGTACAGCGGACAGTTTCCGATAAAACGTTATGTTTAATGATAAAAAAATATAACCCACCTATACGGTTTTGTTGTGGACTGTAATATCCATTTACCTCTGCAGGACTCTCAGCCCATCTAAGGAGAGCATGTAATGGTAGAACTTATAAGCTGCGTGAGAAGTACAGCATGACGCTGCTATCACAAACACAGTTATGTTAGTTGTAAAAAGACAGAGTTGCATGGCTTTTCTTCCTGATTTTTGCCGGAGTCAGAATGAGTTACAATTGAATGTACCAGCGTTGTATGTCAACAAATCAACAAAGATTCTCACTGAATATATAGCCGAAAATATAGTATAGCCCCTTAAGTCATATCAATGCACAGACTGACAATGCACTACGCCTGTTTTCCAGTAACTATATAAACGTAGGGTTTCGGTTTCTGGCTTTGTGCAATGAACTATTTTTGAAGTATTGGAAGTCTAACTTGCCAACGAGGCTTAGGAAAAAAAAAACATGATTGAGACTGAGGGATGAACAAATAATTTCTCTTGTTTTAGCTCCCTAAGCCTCGACGCCATTTTTCAACAACAACATCAACAATGATCTTTATTTTCTTTTATATCAAAATATTTTGAAAGTGGCCGATAAGTATTTGCGCAAATTTTCCAAATTATGCAGATATAGTTTAATTTATTTTTTTCGACTTATAAAAAATACGAATCCAGTAATTTTTTCTTATCGTATGCACTTAACCAAAACTGAAAAGCCCCATAGAGCAACATTCTTACAAATCTCTGTTGACTGGCTTGCGGAGCACTTGAAAACTTTTCTGCACAATCATCCTGTTCATTGCCACGCTGTTTTGGTTAAGTGCATACGATAAGAAAAAATTACTGGATTCGTATTTTTTATAAGTCGAAAAAAATAAATTAAACTATATCTGCATAATTTGGAAAATTTGCGCAAATACTTATCGGCCACTTTCAAAATATTTTGATATAAAAGAAAATAAAGATCATTGTTGATGTTGTTGTTGAAAAATGGCGTCGAGGCTTAGGGAGCTAAAACAAGAGAAATTATTTGTTCATCCCTCAGTCTCAATCATGTTTTTTTTTTCCTAAGCCTCGTTGGCAAGTTAGACTTCCAATACTTCAAAAATAGTTCATTGCACAAAGCCAGAAACCGAAACCCTACGTTTATATAGTTACTGGAAAACAGGCGTAGTGCATTGTCAGTCTGTGCATTGATATGACTTAAGGGGCTATACTATATTTTCGGCTATATATTCAGTGAGAATCTTTGTTGATTTGTTGACATACAACGCTGGTACATTCAATTGTAACTCATTCTGACTCCGGCAAAAATCAGGAAGAAAAGCCATGCAACTCTGTCTTTTTACAACTAACATAACTGTGTTTGTGATAGCAGCGTCATGCTGTACTTCTCACGCAGCTTATAAGTTCTACCATTACATGCTCTCCTTAGATGGGCTGAGAGTCCTGCAGAGGTAAATGGATATTACAGTCCACAACAAAACCGTATAGGTGGGTTATATTTTTTTATCATTAAACATAACGTTTTATCGGAAACTGTCCGCTGTACTTGAAATAAGGAGTTTAAACATCAGAGAAATAAAATTGGAACTACACGTCAAATTTAGTTTTTGTTTCTAAACGGTTGTGCGAAACGCCTGGGATACTTACCTTTTTTACAGATTCTTCAGCTAGATGGTGCATCACAGCAAACTTCCAATTACTACAAGTTTTGTAGATAAATCTATATAATGATATTTATTTTGTATTAGTATTGGTTTTCTTTCTTCGCAGTATTTTTGGCTGGAATCCTGCAATCTCCATTTTACAGAAAAGATTACCCAAAGTAAGCAATGATATAAAGGTTTGCTGGGATTCTAAGAAGGACCGTTGTGGAATAAAGACAAGCATTAACTATTTCCCTTCCCCTTTTCTCTGTCGTCGGGTTAGTAACATGACAAATCTAACTATGTTAATGTTCTTTGCGCGATCAGTGACCTTGTTAACTCAAAAGCTATTCAGTTAAATCATTTTTAAAACTGATCTAAAACTGCGGTCTGAGGTGTTATGATGCGCATATGATCTTTAGATCATGACACTTTTTTAATCAGTTTTTAAAAACGTCATGATTATATCTAAAAAAAATTGTCCTTATGTGATGATCTAAAATGCCGTCGTATATTAGAGAGGAGAACCAAAGCTTTTACCTTCAGGTGTTAAGTGGAAAGGTGGGAATTGGGTTTTATGCCACCCACTTGGGCCGGAACATTAGTCTATGATGCTCAAGCTGTCATTTTTTGTTGACACAAGCAGCAATTTTGATGTTCTAAACCGGTTTTATCGTATCATTTGGCACTGCTAGAATCAACGCATCAACAAAAAAGTGAAAACAAATTTAGTTTTTTTTCTAAGGACAGAATTCCTTGTGTTATCCAATTCGCCTTGAGAAGCATCACAGAATTGACAACTTCTCACGTCACATTATCGTTTTGGATTAAATTTTCTTCATGTTACTCTAATTTCTGACTCCCCTAGAAATTCATACTGAAATCCAAAATGGGGGATTTAATAAGGCTATGTGACGTCATATGACATTATCACAGGCAAGAAATTTCCATCTTGAGGAGCACGTTGAGAGTCATTGCTTTGATGTGTCTTATTAATTTGAAACCCTAAGGGAGGCTCAAGACAATGATTGAATTTAACTTGTACATCAATTCATAGCTGGGTTAATACTAAACCCAAGACAGGGCACTATTATTGGCAGCTCGAGTATCTCGCTTATTTAGTCAACAATATGGAATTCATAACAGTAAATTCGACCGTCACATTCAGAGTTCGACGTTCCCCATCACTGCTTGCCACTCACTGAGGGCCTTTCTTGTACGAGAGAAGAATTTATCTCAGTAAAACTCAGTATGTGATGCTTTCTTTCTAGATATATCAACTATGGATCATTGGCAATGGTCATTGGACACGAAATTACACACGGATTTGACAGCTCAGGTAGTTATTGCTGCCGCAGCGAGTGAGCCTGAAGCGAACGAGCGAGGCAGCTCTCTAATCAGCAGAAGATTACATTATAGGGGCTTGCAATCACTTTTTCTTACCAAACGCAAGGAATTGCGGTTATGCGCAAATGGGAGATTTAGGATGCGCAGTGGTATGCGCAAGGAATTGTGGTTATGCGCGAACGGAAATATTTTAGGATGCGCAGTGATATGGCGCAATAAATGGTTGTTATGCGCCAATGGATGATTTGGGATGCGCAGTGAACCATGTGCTTGCTTGTTTCTTAAAGTAGTGTCAAATTGTGGTGTAAATTGTATGCATCAACTTCATGCATCATGACGAATCGATGGTGAGGTGCGACAACGGTTACCGGTCCAAAGCTTACCGATTACCAATAATCTAATAACATTGAACCACAGGCTGAAGAGACTGAAATTCGTTCTACCTTGTTTAGTTGTGTAAAACACTAACACAGTTCGTATTACGTTGAACGATGTGCTGCACCGGCGGTAACCTTAAGATATCAGCTTACTTTGTATAAATAGCTTAGTTGTGCCTCATTTTTTAAACGACTCCAAAATAAATAAATAAATAAAAAATCAGCTACGAAGGCAATGCAAAGACTACTGGACAATTACAACAAGAAAGTAAAAAAAAAAACAAGAGCGCGACTTGTGTTGTTTTGAAAGCCATGCTACAAAAAAAGAACATACGCGGATTTAATGTCGCTCGCCCAAGACAACGGAATATTTATCAAATCACGATTACTTCAAAACATGTAATTTGCATACAGACAAGCAAACGAACTTCGTCTGAACAGCTTTTCCATCTCGACTACTTAACTCTCGTTCGAACAGCTGATTTACCTCGACTACTTTACTTGGCGGCGAGTTGGTTGGTGGCGAGATGGTTTCTTGGTGGCGTGTTGATTGGTGGCGAGATGGTTTCTTGGTGGCGAGTTGGTTGGTGGCGAAACCCCCTGGTGGCGAGATGACCGGATACCGTGACAAGGGATCAAGACAATAAAGCACATACACATACGATTCACATCTACCTCCCCTCTACCAGAAAATCAAAAGGATGGAAATCGAAAGATGTGGAAATTGAAAGATGTGAAAATTGTAGCAGCAGAAATCTCACAATTCTGTACCGGTACGCATTAAATGTCTCCGCCGGAGTGTTGACATTGTCGAAGACGCGTCCGGCATCGCCGGATATGTGAAAATGCTAAAACTTAAGTTTAAATTTATATTCGGATGAAAAGGAGTAGATCGGAGCATATGTGAAATAAGTGTGTTCTACACTTTCCGTTTGTTTTAATTATTCTACAAGTTTTAGTAACGATGATTACTCTTGATCTGATTTAAGAACTCGACCACGGAGGCGAGACTGCTAAGAAATGACATAGTTGTGAAAGTCAATAACATCTCCTGCACATCGTTTTACAAGTAAATCAGAGCAAAAATTATCATCGGAATCCACGCGACATCCTCGTGTTGTTCGTGGCACAATGCACTCTGGTTAAATGCAATGCATTCTGGTAAAAGTCATGAATTCGAGAATTCGTACTCCTTTTACATATTCTTTTAATTTTAAATCCTGATTATGTTGTTGCTCGCTCGCTACGCTCACTCCGCAACAATTAACTTGACTTATGTAAAAATTTACCTTTCCTTTATTTCAGGGTCAAATTTCTGCTTGCAAAACGTGTATTAAGGTTCAAATTCTAGTGAAGAAAAGGGCACTTGCGCGCAATATCTATTCACTCCCACAAAGCACCCAACCCAATAACAATTTCAATTGATTTCCTATCATAACGATTCAAATATCTTGTGCGAATGAATTCTTCACAGTTTAGATCATAGGGAAACTGTTAGCATACTTAAAGTTGTTCTCCCCTTCGGCAGCATTATTACCATTTAGGTATACTAGTAATTATATTTGTTATGCATTCCAACTCAAATACGTTTTCTGATTGGAGGAAAACGTGTCACGTGCCGTGGGTCAAAACTCACTAACTCCCAAAGGCGAACAATAGTCACTAACTCCTTAGGGAAACAACAACATGAACTTTCGACTCGCACATGATCAGGTCGTGTTCCTTGAAACCGCGGCAAATTTATAATCAGCCCGCGTACAGCAAACGATTTCTTCGCAGTTTTTCTACTTTTGAGTTGGGAGGTAAAACAAAACACTTAACGACTGGCCCGCGAGACTAAGTTTTGTTTCCCCTCGACCTCAATTGAGGGTCTCGGGAAAAAGAAATTTACTGTTTCCCTTGGGGCCCGTCACTGAGTGCTTAAAAAGAAAAGTCGATAAATTTGATCAGTACAGTGGTGGGTTATCTGTAGCTGCACGCTCTTTTCAGTTTTGTTTGCCTCTCGTGGTTTCCCGCAATGTTTGGTAAGAGTGAGATTCCCCAATTGCAAAACCTCATGTTCAATTTATAACTAAAATGTATGTTTTTCCATACTACCTTCATCCAGAGTCGTCATATCACTCAAATATTTGAGAATAAGTTAACGCTGTGGATGTGGTAAAAGCTCTAAAAAAAATAATTGTCGTTTTTAGGCCGATTGTTTGATAAAAATGGAAATGTGAAAGATTGGTGGTCTTTCGTTTCGAAGCTGGATTTCGAGGAACGAACTGAATGTCTGGTCAAACAATACAACAACTACCAAGTGTTTGGACAAAATGTAAGTAAGACAAAACATCATCTTGGACAACATATCAAAAATCCTAATACTGTACATTTTAAGTGGTCATATTCATTTGTCATTTCATCACACATTGACAGTTAGACTGAACCACCTTGACCTTCCTAACAGTACTGCTCAATGGCTTTCATTTAATTATTCCCACCTCAGGCCATCATTCTCTCTCACTGTGAGCCATACATTCTTCAACCATGTTAAATCTACTATCTGACACATTTCACCTGTACACTTTAAGTTAGCTTCAACCGCCTGGAAATTGTACACATGGTGACATTTATGTCCAAGAATGCAGGTTAATGAGATTCAATGTTCTTAATGAATAAGCATCATAAAGTGCTATTTTCATATTATTTCATATTTGACAGAATTATGTGTGTTTTGGTGACTTTTTATAAAAGAGGACACTTTGTGATGCTTATCATAAGGAGCATGCATCTCATTAACCTGCATTTCGGATACATGTTCAACACCTTCTTCTTTGAAAAGTCGCACATTAGGATCCAATTCAAAAACTTAAAAGTTAGAAGAAATAAAACAGCTTTGTCATTTATTATTGTCTTGCAGATAGATGGCAAACAAACTTTGAATGAAAACATAGCTGATAATGGAGGAATAAAGCTTGCTTATGAGGCAAGCCACCACTTAAAAAAAATTACTTTCCAATTCCAGTTAGCTAACGAAATTAGTTCAAGTGTTTATTTTAATAGCATATAAAGTATTTACCTTTCCTAAGGCGTTTTGGACTAGCAATAAGGATTAAACGCAAGAAAAATAACAACGAACAACCAACATCTTAGACTTCTGTATCTTGACTAAAGTGAAGAGAGGGTAAATGTTAAGAAATCTGCCTCTTTCCATTTTTGCGAGATTATTGATGTATTTTGTTATTTTCCACCTGCAAAATCTAAACTTTATTCAATCTTAAAGAGTTGCTTCATCAAAATATCATATGTTTCTGAGGCACTTAACACCTTATACATTAACTATTTCCATCTTGATCTACTCTAATTAAATATTTAGGCTTATCAATCTTGGGTCAAGGACAATGGAAAAGAGGAGCGGTTGCCTGGCCTGGATTTCAGTGTAGACCAGCTTTTCTTTATCGGATATGCTACGGTAGGGTTCCCACTCTTTGTCATTTGTATCAGTTTTTTCAACAAAAAGACGTTCAAGTAGCATGTAACGTTCGGTAAAAGCTTAAAAGGTGAGGAAAAAATTGAACTGTTTTGTTAGGACAGTTTTCCCTAGGAGGGTCTTTTTGTTTAGTAACCATTTTTGGTTGCTTCATTGCTGGGCCAAAATTGGTCCCATTAATTTTAATGGAAAATACAAGATTGAAAACCGATAATGCACATGAAGTTTGGACCAATGATCATCACTGTATAATGGAAATGATAATCGTTGTACATGTTAATCCAAGAAACTCCCCTCTGCATTACAGTAGAATCGTCTCACTGATTTGAATTGAAAACTCCAACAGGGCCTTGATGTTAAGAATTTAAACCTCACATACTTAAGGAAAAGATAGCGTATGAAAGTCGTTACTCGGAAACTATTTTCTTAAATACGGTGTACTTAATATGACTCTGTTACTTCATGTTAGCCGTGGTGTAGTGTCTACAAGAAGCAAGCTGCTCTTTTCCAGTTGCAGAACGACCCACATTCTTATCCAAAATACAGGTACGAGTCTTTCAAGTCCTCAATGCGTCTGCGCTTCCACATGTTTCGCTTAAGTAAAAATGCAGATTATAAGATTGTTAACAGGAAAAACTTGAAGCTTAGTCCTCGGCGCTTCGGCCGTTTAGTTGCTAGGGTAAGAATTCAAGAGATGATCAGTTTTATCTCAAGCAAAAGGTTTTTTTTTAAACTGATCTTAACTTGGTGTAATACTCTACGTCAGCATTTGAGCCAGCAGATGTTTAGTCATTGGAAGACTAATACTGACTGGCTCCCTTGATGGTATCTTTTAGTTACTTGACGATTAATTTTAACGCCGTGCGATGATTGAATGTTAATTTAAAACCTCATTAACGTTATAAGACCCACAAATGCTTGCCTTTGGGTCTATATTGCCACGCTTTTACGCCAGAAGTAAGACATGTCTCGCTGTTGACTCGCGTTATTAAAATTGGTTATACACTTTACACCAGAGCAACATACTCTCTATGAATCATGTTAACCATTTCACAGGGTTTTGAGTCTTTGTTTGAGTCTTGTCTGCTCACATAACTTCCATTGTTTTCGCAGGGTGCTTGGTCCGCTGTCCAACTTTGAGAAATTTGCAAGAGCTTTCGGTTGCAAGCTTGGAAGCAATATGAACCCGTATACCAAGTGCTCGGTGTGGTAATTCCAGCACGGCTCATTATATTCACTTTTTCTCGTGATCAATCTTTACGTTTGGTGCAATTTAACAGATTGTTTTCGTATTCTTGTTATTGGAATAGAACTGTAGCTTGCAACTGAGGCTAACGTGAGAAGTCTTCAAATGCAAATGGCGTTTGTTTCATTTTAATGATATAATCCTCCATAGGAAAAAAGATGGCCACCGAAGCATTTGCCCATAGATCTTAGCGCACGAAACCTTTAACAACGTTCACAAAAACGTACAAAAACGTTATAAAGCCATAGTCTACTTTGTGTCCTTAGTGCAGGGACAAATTTTTTAAATGATTGGCTTTCTTTGTGCCTTGTAGGCTGTGTTAGGTTCGCAAGGTATTGTGGTAAAATGTACAGCCGCCATCTTTTTTTCCTACGGTGGATTGCGCAGTTTAAATCTGCACTGCAAGTCTAAACGTATCAGGATGTTTTTAAATCGGCAACTTTTTTTTCCGATTTAAAAAAATTTCCCCGTCCACACGTAGCTTATTCAAATCGAATTCTTTATCCACACGCATCCGATGATATCCGGATTCACTCTAGAGAAACGAGGCCTATACGTTGTGCCGCCATATTGGTTAATTGAAGAGACTGGACCTGATTTTGTTGATATCCTTACTTACCGTCCACACTTAATTGAATTCGTTGGAGAATTATTTTTCCTACACTGGAGACCGAATTGAAAATATCGTATTCGCTGCCGAACTCGCCTGATACATGTGGACGGAAGCTGTATTGGAAAAATAAGGTATGGATTCAAAAGTATCCGGATATACATAGACGGAGTCTTAGTTTCAGTCCAATTAATACAGAGAATGCAAACATGACTCATTGTAATAACGCAAAAGCTACAATGTTAGAGGGTCTGCATGAGTTTCCCATTAGGATCTAAGCCATGATATCAGCCTATGTGTTTAGCCATCAGTAAACCTTGTAGCTCTCAGATCTCAGGCGTCTGTTGCTATACGAGTCATTTCTAATCTCACGGTAAAAATAACCAAATCTTATCCAGACCCTGTTAGAATGAACAGGACTAAACGTTCAATTTTAAAAGGCATGCATCTGGCTAATCTAGGTCACATTATACTCGTTTGTTTTTATCCAAAATTTTAAAACTTTTTTAAAGGTATTTTAAACTTCCGGCCGTTTATACTCCGCCCTCGTTTAGTTAGTGAATAGGTTTTAGTTTTTAAGAACATAATCTTGTAGGCTACATGGTATGGATTTCTGTAGGCTTAAGGGAATAGGCTTAAGGAAGTTCTCTCTAGGAGTGATATTTCAAATTGAATTCTCTCAAAGATGTAGGAGCCTTTAGGCGCGTGTAATTTGACGTAATTTCAGTTACGTTTTTGTACCTACTATGCAGGCGCGGTGACCCCATGATCAGCGCATTGGCGCTCGTCTTCGGATGAAGCGTTTCGGGTTCGAGCCTTGGTATCGAGGACATTACGTTGTGCTCTTGGGCAAGACACTTTACTCTCACAGTGCCTCTCTTGATCCAGGTGTTAAAATGGAAACCGGTCTCTGAAGCCATGGTCTACTCGTCCACGGATCGGATGGTTGTCCGGCTACCAGCAGGGCTACCCAGCATTAAGTTCGCCGGTGCCTATTTAAACACCTGGGTGAAGAGAGGCACTGTGAGAGTTAAGTGTTTTGTTCACCTGGTACCTCTTGTACCTAATTGTATGTCTTTTGCTTGTGTTATTTTAATTAGCGTGCGTCTATAAAAACGCTCTAATTCAGGTAATAAATGTGTCTGGTAATGTTTGTAATAACTGAGTAGTTGAGGTTTGTGGGTTATTTCCATACGTTCTCTTTTTTCGTTGGTTAACAACCACTATTCGTTTCAAAGTAAATTGAATGGTTTGAGCCCGAATATCGGTAGTTCGTATCGTGTGATGGTCCGGGTGAGGGTAGTTCTGAAAAGGTCTGTTGTTGGTGACTGACGTCTCGACAACCTGAGCAGAAGTCATCTTTAGAGTCAAGTGAATAGTATCTGCCAGTCAATGATGTTATAAATGAAAGTCAGCGTTGTAGTTGTTCTTGACAGAAACACGTTCAACGTATTTGTTTTCGTCACGTAAGATGAAACCCTCTCAAGAGATGTCAACAACTACTGGCACCTTACAAATGATTTATTCACGACGAAAGCGAAACCGACATATGACCGACTTAATTCTAGTTTGACTGACAATATACGGACCTCAAATCCACTAATATGACTAACAATAGACAGATCGAAACCGACCAATGACAAAATTAACATCTCTACAGTTAAGGAAACTATCTCTTCAGAAGTAGATTCAAGTCTGTGCCAAATTATCAAAAAAGGAACCCACAACTACCGCCCACACTCCAAAAACAACAACAACAACAACAACAACAGCTTTATTTATCCCTTATTTAAAATTAAAATTAGATTAAATTACAGTGACATAGATGTTACGAAAACCAACTTCAGATACCAGCCTTACTTAAAGAAGAAACCAATCAGGCGACTTCAAAAACAACAATCTAAACCTAATAATTTTAATTTACAAATTACTGATTATGCTCACAACACAACGTCATACTCAAAACTCTTCCTACAATCCCATAACCTACAAAACCTTGTAAATCCAGAACAACTTAACATCACTTAAAGAAACTACCATCACACACATTCACAATCTCCACACTCGCAATGACGTAATACTTCCTAACACAGACAAGAACATAGGGTGGGCTCTTGTACCTACCGGCATGGTTCACAAACGAACACGCTGGACATTTTACAGACACTACTACATGCAGACAAATTTACAATTTCGACCTAACAATAACTATAACCAATTCAGGCAAACTAATAGGAAAACTTCAACTGCGTTTTGACAAGCTACTCTCTACACCGACCAACAAACAAGTACTTGACACTGTTACAAATTAAGAGCCAAAGTACAACTGCCTTATATGAAACTCGTGCCAAAAGTACATAAACTGACTGATACAGCCTTCACTACCAACCTTGACAAACCTGCTGGACGACCGATCATTACCGCACACAGCTGGACGACTTCCAACCCTTCACGACTACTGGGAACTGAACTAGACAAAATTATTTTTCAACTTAAGGACGGTGCCTACTTTTGTTAGTGCGCACACGTTCTGCGCACACGCAAGCCATGGTTTAAGCGCGCGCGCGCTGGGGTTGACATTGACGCAATCAACTACGCCACCAAGCACACGACTAAAATTAAAGCAAAATTTTCCTACGGTGACCAAATCAATTTTAATGAACCTGTACTTAAACCAGGGAGACCAGAATAGCAGCATATCGCTAGCCACTAACTGTTAACGTCTTCCAGCTGAAAATCTAGCTGTTATCTTTCGAAAATTACACTGAAATCCAACTGCAAACATGTACCTACAGATGGCGTAGTGCGCACGCAGACACGCGAATGTCTTACTTACTGGGGAGGTGACAGGAAAAAATGTAACGGGCACCGTAAAAGTTTTCAAAAAAGATCAATAACTTAAAAAAACGCGTGGTTACCCCTACATTTTTTGTGGCGAAATGGAAGCGGCAAGCCTATTCAACATGTGATTAGTTTCTGGTCGTGAGCAAAAGGTATTTAGACTGTATTTTAGCTGAACCAGAGGAAGGCTGTCAGAGACGTTAAAAGCGATTTTGCAACGATTTTGTTACCAAAAACGTAACAAAAATGATTTCATGTTACCATTTGCCATGTAGTTTAAAGATCTTTTTAAATGTGTTTGCCTTTCTGTATGTAAAGGCGAATTCTAAGGAAATCTGTGAAGAAATATCGTTTCCCGCTTTTTTCAGAAAATGCTGATGTCAGCATTTTTGTTGAGATTCAAGGCTAATTATCTCGAAAAAATGCGTGGCTACCCCTATTTTTCTTTGTGGATTCCAATAGCCCTTGCAAATATCTACTTTTTCCGTGTGGTCCTAACTTGGCGCAAAAACCTTCGTATTTAGTAGGCACCGTCCTTAAAACCGTATTTAAATAAGAAGACATACCTTTCCCTTTAATTTACAACTCTACAGACCTTTTAGACCTGCTACACGACTTTTACATTGACGACATTGACAAATACACTTTAACCACCTTTCACTTCACATCATTATATACAAACATTTCATACCTGACACCATTAACGCTATCATTACCAGCTGCAAAATACTGAACGAACAATTTTACCAATAGGTCCTCTACCAACGACGTCGATTCTCAGGCATCATCGTCTCCTTTATCTCAAGATATACTTGTCTCCTTTATCTCAAGATATACTTCGTTTTTATGCCATTTCAAAAATTTAAAAATTCAGAAATCTAAAAATTCGTTGTAAATGAAGATTGAAGATACATACTTCGATCATTCCCGATCCCAAGAGCAACCGCGCACTACTAATACGCCATATCTATCACGCAATGTTAGCGATCACGCAATAATGACGCGACCATCCCAGATTAGGATCTTGACACTGATCGCTGATAAGCAACACTCAAGCAAGGAAAAGACGCCGAAAACAAGTATTTTTATTGATTTATTTTTACCTTTACAACACTACAGCGTCCTATCATATTTCATAAGGTGTTTATCTTTATTTCCTTCACATGATTTTTAGACTCCCCCCCTACATATATTTTTTTCCAATTCATGACGTTTCATTCCAAAATACATCGTCAAGCCTCACGCCATTGTTCTACTTTTTTACATTCTCATTTTTAAGTTTCAAATTTTGAGTCCATTTGTTTGATTTATATTACTATTCTCCTCTGCATCCTCTCCGTTTCTTGCCCCAATTAGTTTCAATAATTTTTCCAAATTTCTTCAACTAGGACTCGGAACGAGGATGTCGGGCATTGACCTGGTACCTGGTTAGAAACATCCTTGCTCCGTTGAGGTTTGCCCCTGTGGAGCACCGACGGTCAAGACTACTTAAAGTTGTAATCAACTCTCCCTTTGGTTTTCACGCTGTTATTATTCAATAAACGTCGTAAATTTTGCATCAGACTCTTTGTTTTGTTTATAACAATTTAATGACATAGGGATACTCCCCCATCTTCCGTCTTCACATTGCATGCTCCTTAACCACGTGATATCGCATACCCCCCTATCACTGTCCATCCAATGGTTGTTAATCACGTGCTGTGTGGGATACCCCCTATCTGCTGTCTTCTCATTGTCTATCCTTTTGTGAATACCATTTTATTAATCAAACGTTGTAAGCGAAATCATATCACTTGTGAGTATGTTCAGCGCGCGTCCGTCTTGGTAAACATAGTTTTCTTTCCTGTCTTGGCGATTATGGATCTAAGTGATCAATAGAGCTGTGCATCGCTTTAGAGGAAAGGACCACGTTTGATGTAAGTGACTTATTCTTGTCGCTATTGGAAACCGCTTGGGTCGAACTATAAGTTATGTGGCTGTTTCATTTGAAGAGATTAGTTTATAGTCGGATCAAGTGCGAAAAGAACTTTGGTTGCCTTCGATGTTTTTCCTAAACGATACAGTCAAAACAACATTTCAGCTTCTGAACATGTGTTCTTATTCAAACGATGCTTTGAACGAAAGGATTGTTATTGATGGAATTGATTTTGTAGTTATTTGAAGCGATTAATTTATAAGTTAGATCAAAAGCGAAAAGTTTTTGTTAAAATATATAGTGCCAACATGATTTCAGCTTTTAAACATGTCATCTCTAACTAATTAAGTTAGTTCTTTCAGGATGGCTTAAGATGTCCTTTGTTTGCTTAAGATTCTTTTCAATGACGCTTTTCTCAAGGGAACAGTCGAGATCAACGAGTTTAAATTTTATTGCAAACTGCCATTGGCAATTCCTTTTGTGGGTTCACGCACCAAAATATATGGATTGGTGTTTGACCAACGTGTGATCGATCTGGACACCTTCAAGTCCTATCCTTTTGGATACACGCCATCAGGGTTCAGTGATGTGGACATGGAAAATGCTGAGACCTTGTTAGAATTGTAAATAGTTTTCCCCAGCCACACACGTCAGCGCACACACCACGTTGGACATTGCTTTTTTTTTTCGCCCTCATATCTCTCAACTCACTCACTAATGATTCACGTTTATTGTGAAAAAATGTTTATGGGCGTCCTCCCACTAAGAGAGTGGACACAGGTCACTCTTGTAAAGAATTAGGATTTTTTGAAAATACAATTGTTTCTCATTTGATTTACATGTGTATAGATTGATTCTCAATTGACATATCGGAGGAATCTAAAGGAAGATTTGTTAGATCTGTCTCATACCTTCGCGTCCTGTTTGCAATTTTCCACCCAAAACTCCTATGGAAACCTGGAGCCTAGTTCCCAGGTTTCACTGCTGGTAACCATTTTGAATTCTTAATTTGACTCCTGATTATCTCTTAGGTCCTAAAAAAATACCTATTTCACAAAGTAAGTCACGTGCATTTTGAAGTTGCGTGACATTTTTGAGAGACCCTGGCGTGATTTTTGTCGCCATGGAAATCTGTGAGACCGATCCCGGTTCTCCGTTGAGGCTGGTGAACTGTTTTCCAACATGGCCGACTTGGCGACTTTTGATTGGCTCGTGAGTCCTCAAAATCAACTACGTCACAGATTTAGTCACGTGGATAACATCTGGCTCTCTGATTGGTCGAGAGCCATTTTAATGAGATGCTAATAATATGTACTGCGATCTGATTGGTTAGGGACCAAATAAGCCACTTTGCTACTCTTTTATCTATTTTCCAGCAGACTTTAATAGCTCTGTATATTATCAGTTTTTTTCACAATTGTCTTAATTAGGTTCTAGTCTTCTCTTAAGGCGGGGGTAAAAATGAATAGGAGTGAAATTTGAAGTATTATTAAAAGGGAATTGTTGGGATTAGAATGGATTGGAAACACTACCAGACAGTTGACCACCACAAATGAGAGCCCCAGGTTGGTAGGGGACTGTTTGGTATCCGTCTACTAATTCTTCATTACAAATTTCAATTTTCAAAATCCATCAAATCTTCAATATTTCGTATTTTCCTCAATTTAACTTATTCTTTGAGAAAAAATATCTCTTTTCCAAAATGTCCAAAAATCACCCAAAAATTTACACAAAACCACCAAACGTGGTTATGGGAATAAGCAAAGAGATTTAACGTTGCTTAAAACGTGACCGTGATATTGGTAGAAAGGCCGTGCTAAGCGATGTCGAAAGAGCCTTCAGGTGTACCCCGCCTTAAATCGATGGTTATCAGAAAATTCAAGCTGTAAACAGTTTCAAGTTCAAAGATATCAAGAATAGCACGAGCTCAACACGCTTGCCGAAATTGGACACAAAAAAATGTAAATTTACAACAGCAGAGGACCGAAACAAACTTGGCACCAAAACGAGGCTACACCTGGTGAGAGTAAAAGAAATGCTCCGTCAATGGAGCAAATGAGACGTTTTGCCTCAAATATAAAGGAATTGCAACAAGAGCGCATTGGAGCTCCCTCGTGCG
>JAHPZR010034959.1:0-11473 GCA_019787425.1 Platygyra sinensis
ATCCACCTACCATGATACCTTAAACTCACCAGTAAATTAAAATGTCCTCATTAGTGGGCATTCCTGGTTATTAATCCCACAAATTACCTGTAGACTACAGATTGCAAAAGAAACATAAATCCATGTCTGTCAATACACGCAACGGGAAGATACAAATTTAAACTTAAAAAATGATCTTATTTAAACGTGAGTACCATTGTTTTATTGAAGTCTACCACTGGAGTTGAATGCAAGCAGTCTCTACCTTTACCTTTTAACTACCAGTAAGTGAAACCCAAATGATACAGACTGAAAGGCACTGAATCAAAAAATGTAATTTTCATAAACTTCCCTGAATTTGCTATTAATTATCCTGACTCTTTGCTGTCCTATGGCAACCTTCACCCTTAAATTCAAATACTAAATCATTATTTTTTGTGGCCCAAACGACCAATTGGTCAATATTACAAATACACGACTCGACGAAGACTCATTTAACACTGTCAACTCGTTCCCAAAATCTATTTTCTTCCTCCGAGTCGACTTAAATTCCAGGTGATGGACAAAACACTGACCCCCAGTCCATGGACTACCCCAATGGACTACCTAAATGGATACCGTAAAATGGACAGTCCCTAAAAATAATATTCCAAATGAGTACCAATGCAAAGTTGTAGATGCTACTAACACCTGGCTTTCTTTGTAAGTAAGTAAGTAAGTAAGTAAACACTTTATTTATAGAGGTAAACACTAAATAGCTTAGATCTAATAAACTTGTGGCCCTCAAACTGAATTAGAAAACCAATTACAGCATACAAATATCTAAATCAATACTATACTAATCTAAAAATTCTATTAAAATAATGAATTAAGTTAATATCAATCTAAATACTAAAATGATTTAAACTAAGCTGTTTTTTAAAAATTACATTAAATAAGCTCCTCCTAAATGCAGGGAGAGAATCTTTACTTCTTAATTCTAAAGATAACGTGTTCCAAAGTTTGCAGGCTCTAACTAAGAAGGACTTTCACCTCTGTCCGCGTTATACTTGGAAAACAGTAAGTTAGCATACAGTATTTCTAGATGGACTTGATTATTGTTCTGGATCACTGAACACAAAACAGACAAGTAGATTCTTCCTTGATTAGTATTACTACATGTATGACTTAAGTGGACAAGTTAGGTGTTGTGGATTGTTTACAATGTTTCAGCCTCAGGATAGCTGACTTATAACTCATTATTTTTATGTCTACAATGAAATTATGTTTTTTATTGCTCTGCAACATACCAAGCTAGAACCAGTTCTAATATTGCAGCACCCACTGCACCCTACTTTACAGTTGAAATTATTGTAATGACCTTTCAAGTCCTTTTCCAACAGATTCATTGATTTTTACAGCTGTGAAGTTGTTTCATGAAGTGATATGAGCAAGAATGAAGTATTAAGCTTCGACCGGTTCGTATCCATAATGGCGGTTGCTTTTAAACTTTGAATTTACTTCATGTAAGTAGTTGCGAAATGGTTACATTTTGTGATATTTTACATGAAGCAAAACAAGAAACCAAAACAAACTCTCGAGAGTGTGCAGTACGGACTGGAAATCAACTTTAAGCTTACGGTAAATTTCATTTGAATCTATTTTTTAAATTGAGCGGAAATTAAAATGTAATTTCCTATAAGAATGGGTCCAACACAGAAATCCTGAAAACCTTCTTCACAAACAAACTGACGATAAACTTGAAAACCAAATTTGAGAGTAGGCTTTACTTCTTGTCGAGCCATACAAAAGTTGGGCACATAAACAAAGACAACGCTTATCTGGCTTATCGGTTGACCGCAAGTTTTTTGAGGAGAACGACTAAATAAAAGGTCAACGGTAAATACCTTCTCCAATCGTCGAAAAGGCTACATCGGGCCACTGCGTAAATCGCACATCCTTCGTCTTTTAGTCATGCTCAAAGCACGGCGGGAAAATTTATGTGTTGTCGAATGCAGTACTGTCGCGGCGCGAATACAATCCCTTTCACAACGCTTTAGATACATCCAAAAAGCCGTCCATCAAGCCTTGATATAATTCTTCCCAGAGAGGCCAGTTAAAAGTATTTTCACAGTCTAACACATCTTCAGGTGACCTAGTCGAAGTGGCGGAAGGAGAGTCGAGTCGAACGAGGTATCGCACAGCGTTGACGTGGACGTCGTTAATCCACTGACTTGATCTAAAGTTTTATGCTTCGGACTAGAAATTTTCCATTACTTAGTTGAATTTGACGGCAAATCTCCTATTTTGGCGACCATTTCAGCTTTTCACCACAGCTCTTTCACCACACAAATCTTTCACAGTCTAACACATCTTCAGGTGACCTAGTTGAAGTGGTGGAACGAGAGAGTCGAACGAGGTATCGCACAGCGTTCATGTGCTCGTTAATCCACTGACTTGGTCTAAGGTTTTATGAGACAAGATGAACCAAATTTCAAAATCATTTCACCATTTTGAATGTAGTTAAGCTTCGGCCTAGAAATTTCCCATTACTTTGTTAAACTTGACCGCAAATACCACTTTCACCACAGCTACAGCGCTGTCGCAAGCAAACCGTCGCTTCGTTTCAGAAGGTCGATTCACTTTCTGTGATTGATTAAACAAAATGACGTGTGAATCGCGAGGTGTGGAGAATCTACGATTCGATGACAAACATAGCGGGCAATGTCTTCCGTCGTAATTTTAACCAAAGAAAAAAATTGCAAAACATTTAATTTTTGGTTTATCGTGAACTAAAAAAACTGTCAGAACAAGAGCGGATAGGCGTGTTTTCAAAGCATCTCTCTCTCTCTCCTTAACTAACACTTGTGATTTCTGGTACGAATGAATTAATATGCAAAAACTGAAAAAGGTAAAAATAATAAAGAAAAATTGTCAACTATTTTCCCAAAGAAGTACAAATACACTTGCCTCGATCTAAGCCCACTCATAATAATAATCCACAAAAATATGACTACAATCTTCCCTCTGTACAACATTTAACCCCCAAATTTCAATACAACCATTTTTTTTTTTCATTTATTAGTAAGCTCTGGCTTGCTGGCTCAGCAACAAATAACTTTAAAAACCATGAGAAGTTAAGTGAGAGAAACAATGTCTACAAGGTCTAAATAATAAGTCAGTAGTGCATGAATGGGTGGGGCAGGGGTTCTGGACCTTCAACTGATTGTGCTTTTTTCTTCTGGTTCTACCCCTTACGTAGCAGTATCTACTTATGTCTTTGTCGCAGAGTCTAACAAAATTGTATGTATGTGGCATGTTGACTAGGGGCCAAGATATTAAAACCTTTTTAGCTATGATTGCCTTATATTCAGCATAAAATGACAAAAGACGTGGCAAAAATATAAACTATTTATATTTCTTTTTTTTTGGTAGCCGCTTCAGTACACATCTATTATTTCTATTTCTGTATTGTAATCGTTTTCTCCATTTTGACTTTGCTTCAGTGTTGCTCCTGAAGAAGGTTAGTCATGTCTCGCCTATTGGCATTAAAAGTTACCCTTTTCGGCCATCATTTTGTTTCTTTGCCTTATATCTACCTTTTTATGAGATATATAATTATATATTGTTATTTCCGGTTTCACTTGTAATAATAATAATAATAATAATAATAATAATAATAATAATAATAATAATAATAATAATAATAATTAAATAACAATATATAATTATAATAAGAACCTTCCCAGAATCCTTTGCAGCTGGAAAATCGTCAATCCCAAATAACTTGGTCAGTTTGAGGGCAGCAAGACCCCCACGTTGTCTAGAAATAAGTCTTACCATAAACTAATAATTGTACAAGACTTAGGGCGATGACGTCATTGGTCACGTGACTTTGCTCTGAAGTGCGTTTTGCTCACTGTGACAAAATTATTTTGTTATTGAAAAAGCAGTCAACGTGGTTTAAAGCACAATGGTGTGAGCCATTTCGGACTGCCCGGGTACCGAACAAAATATAAATATTAAGGGAGCTATGTACAATTTTCAAAAAGTGGGAGTCTGGGTACAAGTGCTATCTCGCGTTGCTTTAAACGCGAGGAAACAAAAATTTGGATATGGGTGGATATTTTTATGAAATTTACATTTTTGCTATTTTTAATGCTGTGACGTCATCGGTCACGTGACCAGAACGGGCCAAATTTTAATATTTGTTCTAAAAGTTTACTAGAACCTTTCTCCAAGAATATTTTTAAGCGAAGTTGTAGTTTAATAAATAGTGTTTTAGAAAATGGCCATGATTACTTTTTCCTAAAAAAGTGCGGCAGTAGAAAATCTAACTGAAAAGTTTGTCAGCTTCCTGCTCAACGACCATTTGAGCTAGCAACGAAAGAAAATTTTGCCAAAGGCCTGAGTGTATGCCCTTAATGAAGACGTTGTCAGTTTTTTCAAATTTTAATTGGTTTAGGAGGAGAGCGATGTTTTTTCTTGAAACGAAATGAGTGAGGCCTGGGAGAAAGTAAAGCTGCTGCCCATCCCCCACTCCGTTGGGATCTTCCCAGCGGATTCCTGGTGGTACGTAATGCGGGCTCTTAAAAAAATAACATTCAAAATGGCGCCGACTGGCAATGAAGTGGAGTGGACAGTGGAGTGAGTTTTGAGTTACATAGGATAGTTTTGTTGCTGTTCTTCCTACTTGACGCGGCCAAAACGAGTCCCCAAACACAGAATATATGTCCTTTATTTGTATGCCGAATGAAGAGGAATATGAAATGAGCAGAAACTTTGCAGACGTTTCGCAAACAATAACTGTTCTAACAGAAATTTACTGGGACCTGAGGTCTAAGGTAAGCGTTTCTTGTCGTACAATGATCTGATTTTATTTTGAAGACTGGTTTAAGCTTATGTCTTTGATGTTAATCGTGTGTGAAGCTTCGTATAAGTGCTACCGATAGAATCGTGCTGAAACTTAGCAAACTGGAATTTAGCTGATGGACAAATCACTGACCCCCAGTCCATGGACTACCCCAATGGACTACCTAAATGGACTAGCCCTAAAATGGACTAGCCCTAAAAATAATATTCCAAATGAGTACTATTTGATGTTCTTAGCTGCTGGTATACTTAAATTACACATATATACATTTAACTTCCGGTTATGTTCATCCTGTACAGCCTCTAGCCACCATTTTGTATAATTGTACTTAAAATAAACAATTGCTGAGCACAGAATGGTACGAAAAGTGTAGAAACGCAAACCAGATTTCATCATTACATTGTCAATGGCTGTTTTCAATATGAGGTAAACATAATAACTTCAAAAACCATTGAAATGTGAGCGAGGAACCCAGTCTGATATTTGATTTAGGAATAGCACATTAGTTAAATGTAAATGTCACAGAGTGGTTTTCAGTTTTACTCCATGCCATTCAGTCAGCCACTACACTGCTTTAGCTAAAAGATGATATGAAGGTGATGACAAGAGTGATGGCTGAATAGTTAACCCTTCCAGGAACCATGATAAATTAACAAGGTAGTCAGAACATTCAGATCTTTTCCATATATTAATACCCCTAATTGTTCCAAAATAATTTGCAAGAGAACAGCCTGAATCTGAAATGTTTACAATGCAATTGAGAAAACACTGGTTGCTGGTGTAAAATAATTTAGTAGAATTTAAGCCATTTGCAGTGGCAGGTCCGATCCAAGGGTCATTCAAAAGGCATTCAAAAGCAGAAGGGGA
Organism: Platygyra sinensis; assembly: GCA_019787425.1. Lineage (NCBI taxonomy): Eukaryota > Metazoa > Cnidaria > Anthozoa > Scleractinia > Merulinidae > Platygyra > Platygyra sinensis. The sequence continues at coordinate 5,699 of JAHPZR010034959.1, forward strand.
AATTTGGTCCTTTCAAAGGTCATTACAATAATTTCAACTGTAAAGTAGGGTGCAGTGGGTGCTGCAATATTAGAACTGGTTCTAGCTTTGTATGTTGCAGAGCAATAAAAAACATAATTTCATTGTAGACATAAAAATAATGAGTTATAAGTCAGCTATCCTGAGGCTGAAACATTGTAAACAATCCACAACACCTAACTTGTCCAACTTAAGTCATACATGTAGTAATACTAATCAAGGAAGAATCTACTTGTCTGTTTTGTGTTCAGTGATCCAGAAACAAATAATCAAGTCCATTCTAGAAATACTCGGTATGCTAAACTTAACTTAGTTTGCCCTAAGTATATACGCGAGACAGAAGGTGGAAAGTCCTTCTTAGTTAGAGCCTGCAAACTTTGGAACACGTTATCTTTAGAATTAAGAAGTAAAGATTCTCTCCCTGCATTTAGGAGGAGCTTATTTAATGTAATTTTTAAAAAACAGCTTAGTTTAAATCATTTTAGTATTTAGATTGATATTAACTTAATTCATTATTTAATAGAATTTTTAGATTAGTATAGTATTGATTTAGATATTTGTATGCTGTAATTGTTTTCTAATTCAGTTTGAGGGCCACAAGTTTATTAGCTCTAAGCTATTTAGTGTTTACCCTCTATAAATAAAGTGTTTACTTACTTACTTACTTACTTACAAAGAAAGCAAGGTGTTAGTAGCATCTTACAACTTTGCATGGTACTCATTTGGAATATTATTTTTAGGGACTGTCCATTTTACGGTAGTCCATTTAGGTAGTCCATTGGGGGTAGTCCATGGACTGGGGGTCAGTGTTTTGTCCATCACCTGGAATTTAAGTCGACTCGGAGGAAGAAAATAGATTTTGGGAACGAGTTGACAGTGTTAAATGAGTCTTCGTCGAGTCGTGTATTTGTAATATTGACCAATTGGTCGTTTGGGCCACAAAAAATAATGATTTAGTATTTGAATTTAAGGGTGAAGGTTGCCATAGGACAGCAAAGAGTCAGGATAATTAATAGCAAATTCAGGGAAGTTTATGAAAATTACATTTTTTTTGATTCGGTGCCTTTCAGTCTGTATCATTTGGGTTTCACTTACTGGTAGTTATTAAGGTAAAGGTAGAGACTGCTTGCATTCAACTCCAGTGGTAGACTTCAATAAAACATTATGGTACTCACGTTTAAATAAGATCATTTTTTAAGTTTAAATTTGTATCTTCCCGTTGCGTGTATTGACAGACATGGATTTATGTTTCTTTTGCAATCTGTAGTCTACAGGTAATTTGTGGGATTAATAACCAGGAATGCCCACTAATGAGGACATTTTAATTTACTGGTGAGTTAAGGTATCATGGTAGGTGGATTTTTAAGAAAAATGCGAAAAATCTTTTTTTCGCTGTTCAAATTGAGAAGACTGAGAAAAATAATTTGCAGAAAGAATGGAGAAAAAAGCTTTTTTACTTTTTACGATAAAGAGAAAAACTGTTTTTGAATCTCATTAAATCTCTTACGGCGCGTTGACAGCTCTAATTAAAATTCACCGCCAGTTGTCACATGTAATGCGAATTGCGGTGTGATATTTTATTTGCGCACGCGAACCGTTCTCGATCTGGTTGTTTCATCGCAAGTCAAGCTTTCGTTCTTGTCAAATTTTCTTTATGTCAGGACGAAAACTCGCAAGAAAACTTCTTGCCCATTTTCGTCTCCGAAGAAGCCGAAGAGGCGAAAATCTGGTGGAACCAGCAAGTTCAGCGTCGAACAAGATCTTTGGCTCCTGATCTGAGCGACTGTGGGTCGCATTGTTTTAAACTTAGAAGAATGGTTGAAGGAACTCGAGGACACAAATCCCGCCAATGAAGCTGAAGGTCAAAATACAACAAGTGCTAGTCGCACGAAATTGCTGGAGAACGGACGCGATTCCGAAACTTCCACAGCGAGAGATCGAGTCAAGCACAGATGTAGATGTAGACGATATAGACCTCGAAATTTCCTCTTTTTGGCTTCACGAGGCATATATGGTTTCAGAAAATGTCTGGAGAACGAAGAAGTCTAAACTCGAACAACATAATACCAATGCCGCCGACGAAATAATCACGGCAGTTTAAATACAAACCTGTTTAAACCTAAGTAGTTTTTCGCTTCTCGGACGATTTCACTGCAACGTAGACGTCTGTTTATTTCAAGTTGTCATGACCCATTGTTTTGGTAAACTGACCCATGCCGACATCTGTCAGCGCGGAGGGGATTTTTAACACCTAATCATACCGATCTCGCAAAAGGTTTTTCGTCTTTTTCTCGATAAAACAAAACTGCATATAAGGATGAACATTTTTAGTTCGTTTACGCGTGTCTTCCAACGGAATTGGCTGAAAATCGGCAGGTATGTTCCCTATTACCTCCTTCGAAAAAGGGTGTCGGGCTTTGTTTAATTTCGCTTCCGTTTCAGAGTTATGGCCTCTTTAGTGGAAGGAAACACCCGCGTTCAGAACATCAAACTTTAGGAGGGTGTAGAAAAAAAACCAAACCACATCTGGAAAATCGCCGACACCCTTTTTGAGGGTGATGTGTGAGAAAACATTTCCGATGTTAATCGCGCCGCTCCGATGATTCACGCGCGGAAGCGAACCAGTTTAAGCAAAGCAGTGTTTCTGGGTATTTCTTTTTATATCACTGCGACAATAACTTTTTAGAAAATTTCAAACATATGATTGTATTCTATAACTATTAAGCTTTCAGAAAATGTATAGGTTGATGGGGTTTTCTTTCAAAGCGCCAGCGTAAGAGCGCGATTTCCAAACACTGTCAATCCACCTACCATGATACCTTAACCTATGGATTATGACATGTTTAGGTAGCTATTGATTGCTCAGTTTTAACATAGTTATTTGCAGGACGTAACATGTCGATCAAAGTCGATCATCGAAAACGTAGTCGATAAGTCGATAAGACTCGATATTTGTTGATAATTGTCAATCGACAAGTTAAATTTGTCGATAAAAGGCAATAATCACAAGGTTTTCAACTGGTTGTTGATTTGCAGGCACAAACAAGAGTCAAACAACCCAGCATTGTGTAATGATCGAAGCGTCGGGGACTGGATGTTTAACATATCGAAAAAAAAATATAAAGCATCGCACCATCTTGACGTGAAGTGAAAGCTTGCGTGGCTCAACAAAAGATTCAAGGAAACAATAGGCGTGTTTTAATCTACCTTTGAATATTATCAAGCATAGTTCACAAATAAACGTGTGGGTTCCCTATCGTCTCCTCTCCCGGCATGCATCGTTTTTTGTATTCCCGATACTTGTCGATTGAAATCGATCAAAGTCGAAAATCACAAGAAATTGTGGAATCGACTTTTATCGATTTGCGATACTTGTCGACTGATTAGTATCGAATTCGATCGACAATGATCGACTTTTATCGACTTTCGAAATTATCGACATGTTACGTCCTGTTATTTGTGAGCCCACTGCAGCCTCTCAGTTTTAACGTAGTTATAATATTGTAAGCCCTTTCCAGTCTCTCAGTTTTAACATAGTATTTGTGAGTCCACTCCAGCCTCTCAGTTTAAAAATAGTTATTTGTAAGCCCACTCAAGTCTCTCAGCTTTAAAATAGTTATTTGTGAGCCCTCTCCAGCCTCTCAGTTTTAACATAGTTATTTGTGAGCCCACTCCAGCCTCTCAGTTTTAACATACATGTAGTTATTTGTGAGCCCAGTCCAGCCTCTCAGTTTTAACATAGTTATTTCTAAGCCACACACACTCATTACCTGAACCATTCAAGATGTGCTTTTTGACCAGATATTTCTCTACTTTATAGAAAAAATAATTAAAAGCTTTTTGGCAATTTTAAAGGCAATTTATTCTCAATTATTGGATGACCTTCAGCAGCATTTAAAAAAAGCAATGTTAAAATTCAAATGAGGCCTGAAACTCATCTTTTTAAATAAAAGGCTATAATCCAAGCTTTTTGAGTGTGTTTGCAAGCAAGCAATATAAAGCTTACTGAAAGCAACATGATGTATCTTTTTGCTAACCAGAGTGCTATTTAGGCTAGCCAAGTCTTATGTAAGCCATCCAGAATGCCTCAAATGGCTTGCAGGTTTCATGACAAATGAAACCCATACAAGCCAGAAATCCCTGACTCCAATAAATAACCTAACCTCAGGCTCAACCTAACTAAAGAACTGTTTAGGCTAACTATATAGCTAGAGAGCTATTCAGAGGTTAACCAGTGTGCTATTTCTATTAACTTAAATTGCTTGCATGATGTGTTGGCTTGCACTTTGACAAGACCCAGGCTTTTTTGAATCCGTCTGATGTACAAGGGATTGAACATTTAAGCTTTTAACTTTCGTCCAGTTTAGGTTTTACATGGAAAATGTTTCCCCTTTTTAAGACACTGTTTCTCTTGCTAATCAATGCAAGCTCCATGTGTGCATTATTAACTGCCAGTAGAGAGTGGATGTGTACCTAATGAGGACTTAAGATGTAGAATTTTATTTCTTTGTCAAAAAGGATTCTTCATTTATGTGGGAAGTAGCCCACGGGGCGGGTAATCCCCTTTAAAAGTAACAGGGGTGCTTGTCGTACCTTTCAGGGGCTGAAATTTGTGAATTGGTACTGCTTGGGGTTTTAAAACCTAAAATGACTGCTGCAGTACCTTTAGGGGTCTCAAAGGTCATGGCCTTGAAAAAAAAATGACTGAAATCGTAGTTATATTTCTGAATTTTTACTTAAAAATAGTAATGCCACTGAAAATTATTCTGTTATTACTAACAGAAATGGTATCTCTTAGGGGTGTAAATAAAGTCCAGGCCACGCCCACAAAATAAGTTTTTGGTACCTTTTCAACAAGCACCCCCGACATTTTCATAGTGGAGTACCCCCTTGGGGGGGAGTAGCCAAGTAGTAGCTGTGAATTTGATTAAAAAAAACTCCAGCTTAGTTTTTGTTGACAACTTTATTGCTTTACAAGAAAACCAAACATACATTTCTGCCCGTAACCTTTCATTTTGAGATGAACAGAATAAAAAAAAAAAAACTAGCTTTAACTACAGAGTCCAAAAAATTTAATAACCACCTTGCCTGGCCCAGGTCTAAACTGGGCAAGGTGACACTATTATATGCTAACCCAAAGTCCCATATTTTCTTTGGAAACATCAACAAATAAATGATATTTGGGTATCTAGCAAATGGCAAAGGATTGGATACACTCTAGAGGCCAACATGAAAACAGTCAGTTTTTTTTTCACACACTGAGAAGGCCATTTACAGTCTACATGTTAGAAAAATAGCAGTTTCAGCAAAATAAATACTTTTTGCTTACTCTTTTTTTTATATTTGCAGGTGACTAAAGACTTTGCAATGGCATTCCTCTTAGTCAATGATGAACTCAAATATAAAATTGTCACAACATTGATTCCCACAGAAGACAAGTTATATAAAGTTTATAGCTATTTATGTGATATGAAAATCCCAGAACCCAATAGGGTTACATGTGTATACTAACACTTTATTGCATGAAGGTTATAAATCCAATCTGGAATTCATGACAAAAATATTTGGAAAAATATTCAGGCCTTAAATTTATACACACTAATCTATTTTTTTTTTTTTTAACCTTTTCACATTTACCAATTTTCTATGGGATTTATAATTATATATTGTTATACCGGTTTCACTTGTAATAATAATAATAATAATAATAATAATAATAATAATAATAATAATAATAATAATAATAATAATAATAAT
>JAHPZR010034960.1:0-5000 GCA_019787425.1 Platygyra sinensis
TAGCCTGCGAACAGGCTCCCAGCGAGGTCGGAAAAAACAATTCGGCGAGCGAGTGGGAGTCGGAGCGTCGTGACTCCGCGAGCGAAGCGAGTGGGACGCGGGGGAGCCTGTAGACATTGTTTTCAATGTATCGTTCCGCCCCTTGGTTATTAGCCTGTTACATATCTGTCAAGGAGGTAATTAAACCTGTCTACCCTAATAATTGATGGTAAGTAAAGTAGACAGGCCAAACACGACTCTTACGAGAAAAGGAGAAAACTAGAGCCGTTAGATCGTGCTAGGCGGCAAGCTTTAAGAGGTCTACAATCAGAACTGAGCCGAACAATGGCATATACAACACGCAACACAGTCGACAGAATTGCGCGTAATGAGTTAAATTTAAATCCTGCGGTACTAGAACAATCAACGGAGAAATAAACCTATACATCGCGCTCCAGGAACATAAGCTCGATCAGATAGCTGCAAGAAACATTAGAATTTCTCTAGACAAGCCTTTAGCTTTCTCGAAGTAAAGCTACGAAGGAAAACGTAGGAGGGCAAATATGACACCCGTGATAAGAATCTACCTACTGTACTTGCAAACAGTTGTAATCATAGCCGGGCCCGGCGTCACAAAATAGAATGCGAGTAAGCAACACGTTCACGGTAAATGTCATATTTTGTCCCTTCAAAGCAAATACTTGGAGACTTAAAAAACAAATCTTGCCATAGAAATGAGCCAAAACAATACACCAACACGTTGCAAATCATAGGGGTGTCAACTCAACGAAGCAACACGCAGATAACAGCGGAAATCACGCAGACCTATGACTTCTTAAACCCGCCTAGTTTTCGCCTTATAACATAATACGAAATGCCTTTCATGAACAAGAGTGAAGCGACAAAAAGGTCGAAAGACCGAAAAATAAACGGCAAATCTACAAATGGCACAAACCATAGGAGTCGTCTTTGGCCTGTTTATTTTATTTACCATGATAGACGCGGCAACAATTGAAAAATTAGGCTCTTCCCGAAACCAGTCTGTAGAATTCCGAAAACATCGCGCTTCTACGCCACAGTTTCCAGGCATAGCTTCTGCTCACGTTTCAAACAAGAGATGTGACGAAAATGTTGCAAAGAATTGCTCAAAGCTGCTTCAAATTCATCGTCAGTGAACTGTGCATTGCACACGGAAGCCGTTGTTGACGGTCTCGGCAAGAATTATGCTAATTTACAAGCAGTTGTCAAGATCTGTCAATTATTTGTCTCAGAGCTGTCAACAGTCACCGATTCAACCAATCAGATCTTGATACCAGGAGCTGGTATCATGGAACGGCGGCATCAATGGAATGTCTACAGGCTCCCCTGCGCACTCCCTCCTCACCAGACCGCTCTCGGCTCGTCCCGCTCACCCTAGACTACACTCGGCTATCTCGCCCTAAACCCAACCGAACCGGGAGCCTGTTCGCAGGCTAGCGCTCAAGACAAGAAAATCCGACGATTTCCGTGCACTTCACGAAAACGAGCCAGAAATGGCGGCGCTTGGAGAAGAAACGAAGTTATTTGTGACTACATATTTGGTGAGTCTTAACACGCGCAGGAAATTCAGTACACTTGCTCCTTCGAGTGTTTATCGTCCAAGCGTTGGCGAAAATGGATGGCCGAGAACTTTGATTTCGACAATGTACATAAACTGAACTCAGAAAGGCTGACCGTACGGTTGGTCATGGGTTAACCATTATATGTTTTCTCCAATATTCCATCAGGCACGGCCTGACTTCTTCAGGGATAACCAGTAGATAACCAGCCAGATACAGCCTTATCTGTTTGAGCCACTGACATCAGGCCACGATTCCAGCGATAGTTAACAATTCTAGAGAATCGGACTCGGTGAGTGAAGATGGCGACGACGATGTTAACCAGGAACGAATTGGGCAAGTACATTGGTGAGCCTTAGATATATTTTGAAGACCCTGTTGTTTAAAATAATTGTTAGCCTATAAAGGACTAAAATTTTCCTTTGAGTCTTTTCTTTTGTAGCAGGTTATTTGTATAATGGCTTATTCGTCAGTAGAAGCTAACGACTGAGGTCTGAAAGACACAGTGATAGCAATGTTTTGCATTTAATTGTGAGTGCCTTAGTATTTACCTCGTTTTCGTTATTTTATATGATATGTAGGTGCATTTGTGGAACTGTGTGACACTACCAATAACCGGTCGGGAGGGTGTCTGCTGTCGTAAAAATTTTAAGTGTTGATTTTGCTCGACGCCTTGAGGAGAAAAATGAGTGGAGCAAAGTTAAGATGCCGCAGTTGGCGTAAATTCCTTCCTTTTCATTAGTGTGAACCATTCTTTACAACACTTCTCATCTTTGAGAGGAAAGGGAAAAAAAGCTTTTTCCAGATTTGGAAGAATTACTGCAATTAAATGCGACGCAAAACACCATATTTGCTGTTCTGAAGTTTGTAATTCCCGCCCTTCTGGTGAGGGAGGAAGCTCACCAAATATGACATCACAAGATATCTTTCCCAAATATTTTCCGAAGGTTCTCCGAACCGTTCCGTTTGTGACACGAAGAAAAAAGGCTTATTTCAGAGTGAGATATCTCAGCGACCTTTCGCCTAAATCGTTCAAGACTTCGGATTTTGATTATTTACATCGTTGTCTTTTCATTTTAACTTAAAATCAAGGTCGGTCCAATTTCGTTGCATTAGACCTTCAAGGCAAATATAAATTTTGGAAACTGTGGCAACGGGTAAGTTACGAGAAGACTATGAAGGCTTGAAATTCTTTTTAAGAACGACTGTGGCCTGACCGATTGGGTTAGCATATGATAATGGTATGCTATGCTGTGCTATGCTATGCTATTTGCTATGCTATGCTATGCTATGCTATGCTATGTTATGCTATGTTATGCTATGCTATGCTATGCTATGCTATGCTGTGGTGTGCTATGGTAACGTATTTGCCAACTGGGGGTACATCTTCCCCGCTCCCCGCTCCCCGCTCCCCGCTCCCCGCTCCCCGCTCCCCGCTCCCCTCTCTCTCTCTCTCTCCTCCACTACACGTGATGGAGAGAGAGAGAGAGAGAGAGGGGAGCGGGGAGCGGGGAGCGGGGAGCGGGGAGCGGGGAGCGGGGAGCGGGGAAGATGTACCCCCAGTTGGCAAATACGTTACCATAGCACACCACAGCATAGCATAGCATAGCATAGCATAGCATAACATAGCATAACATAGCATAGCATAGCATAGCATAGCATAGCAAATAGCATAGCATAGCACAGCATAGCATACCATTATCATATGCTAACCCAATCGGTCAGGCCACAGTCGTTCTTAAAAAGAATTTCAAGCCTTCATAGTCTTCTCGTAACTTACCCGTTGCCACAGTTTCCAAAATTTATATTTGCCTTGAAGGTCTAATGCAACGAAATTGGACCGACCTTGATTTTAAGTTAAAATGAAAAGACAACGATGTAAATAATCAAAATCCGAAGTCTTGAACGATTTAGGCGAAAGGTCGCTGAGATATCTCACTCTGAAATAAGCCTTTTTTCTTCGTGTCACAAACGGAACGGTTCGGAGAACCTTCGGAAAATATTTGGGAAAGATATCTTGTGATGTCATATTTGGTGAGCTTCCTCCCTCACCAGAAGGGCGGGAATTACAAACTTCAGAACAGCAAATATGGTGTTTTGCGTCGCATTTAATTGCAGTAATTCTTCCAAATCTGGAAAAAGCTTTTTTTCCCTTTCCTCTCAAAGATGAGAAGTGTTGTAAAGAATGGTTCACACTAATGAAAAGGAAGGAATTTACGCCAACTGCGGCATCTTAACTTTGCTCCACTCATTTTTCTCCTCAAGGCGTCGAGCAAAATCAACACTTAAAATTTTTACGACAGCAGACACCCTCCCGACCGGTTATTGGTAGTGTCACACAGTTCCACAAATGCACCTACATATCATATAAAATAACGAAAACGAGGTAAATACTAAGGCACTCACAATTAAATGCAAAACATTGCTATCACTGTGTCTTTCAGACCTCAGTCGTTAGCTTCTACTGACGAATAAGCCATTATACAAATAACCTGCTACAAAAGAAAAGACTCAAAGGAAAATTTTAGTCCTTTATAGGCTAACAATTATTTTAAACAACAGGGTCTTCAAAATATATCTAAGGCTCACCAATGTACTTGCCCAATTCGTTCCTGGTTAACATCGTCGTCGCCATCTTCACTCACCGAGTCCGATTCTCTAGAATTGTTAACTATCGCTGGAATCGTGGCCTGATGTCAGTGGCTCAAACAGATAAGGCTGTATCTGGCTGGTTATCTACTGGTTATCCCTGAAGAAGTCAGGCCGTGCCTGATGGAATATTGGAGAAAACATATAATGGTTAACCCCATGACCAACCGTACGGTCAGCCTTTCTGAGTTCAGTTTATGTACATTGTCGAAATCAAAGTTCTCGGCCATCCATTTTCGCCAACGCTTGGACGATAAACACTCGAAGGAGCAAGTGTACTGAATTTCCTGCGCGTGTTAAGACTCACCAAATATGTAGTCACAAATAACTTCGTTTCTTCTCCAAGCGCCGCCATTTCTGGCTCGTTTTCGTGAAGTGCACGGAAATCGTCGGATTTTCTTGTCTTGAGCGCTAGCCTGCGAACAGGCTCCCGGTTCGGTTGGGTTTAGGGCGAGATAGCCGAGTGTAGTCTAGGGTGAGCGGGACGAGCCGAGAGCGGTCTGGTGAGGAGGGAGTGCGCAGGGGAGCCTGTAGACATTCCATTGATGCCGCCGTTCCATGATACCAGCTCCTGGTATCAAGATCTGATTGGTTGAATCGGTGACTGTTGACAGCTCTGAGACAAATAATTGACAGATCTTGACAACTGCTTGTAAATTAGCATAATTCTTGCCGAGACCGTCAACAACGGCTTCCGTGTGCAATGCACAGTTCACTGACGATGAATTTGAAGCAGCTTTGAGCAATTCTTTGCAACATTTTCGTCACATCTCT
>JAHPZR010034960.1:17500-31943 GCA_019787425.1 Platygyra sinensis
AAATACATGGAACTGCCATGGGTACCAAGATGGCAGTGGCTTTCGCCAATATCTTAATGACGGTGGTAGAAACAGAGATTCTTAACCGAAGTATTCTTAAACCACTTGTCTGGAAAAGGTACATTGACGATATATTCTAAATTTTGCACACAATTTGCTGTATATTTATATCAACTTCATAGCCCAGAATAACTAGATGTACAGAAAAGAGCTTGACAACTTTAATAGTATTGATGAGTTTTATTTAAATCAATAACCTTTCCTTGGGTTATCAAAACAAAACCTTGACAAGATGCTGTCTGTGAAAGTTATACAAGACTATCACAGGGAACTCATCACAGGGAACTCATCCGCGGTAACACGTCTTTGCTGCTGAATAGCAGTTTCTAACCATTGATATGATCCTCCCCGCTGAAAACAGGCACTTCGCCAACTCGGTTTTGCAACCCTGCAATAAGAATAATGAAGTCAAGAAATTACCGCGAATTTCAATAACCTAGGGAAAAAAAAATGATGCAAAACATGCTAAACATGCACAATTTGCATCGAGCTGCTCCTCCTTATTAGTCGCCATAATCATCGGTATTATCCTCAGTATTATTATCGTCATCATCATCATCATCGTTATCATTATCATCACTCTTTTCCTCTATTTCTCTTTTACAATTTCTTTCGTTTTAATTTCTTTTATTAGCCATGTACTCGATCACTTACATTTCACCTTACTAGTATCAGAAGCATAGATATGGGCAAAAGAAAGCTTAGAAAGACAACCCGCACTCAACTGCGATTGAAATGGTAAGATAACTAAAGAAAAGAGAAAAACTCTTTCATCCAACACATTAATGCTAAAATAGTTCAAACACAATAGTTCAAGTGAACGACATAGTGCGAGTGATATTTGATGGTGGCATTCCGTAGAAAAATGGGGTCATCGTGCATTTAAAACAGTTACATTAGTTCAATGCTAAGCAGTAAGTAATGCGCAATGACAATTAGCGCGAACGTCCCTCAGTTAAACGATTGATTTTCCTACCCGTTTTGCGACGTCATCGTTCTCAGCGATAGCAGCAAAAGCAGCAGCAAAAGCAGCAGCATCATCATCGTCATCATCATTAAGCTGGACATTTTCCTCTCTCCTCTCACCAGGGTAAGCGTACACCACAGTTGTCAGAGCGACAAAAAGGAGTGCAAGGATCAACTTCATGGTTCTGAATGCAGTGATATCTTGCCCGTTAAATTCCGTAGATGTGGTTAAACACGAAGCAACTTTACGTCGGATCTGTTGGCCGTGAATTGGTGCAAATTTGGAACTTGCTGCTCCTTTTTATGCAGAGTTAAAGTGGGGATGGTTTGTGGTGATTGACGTGAAAGATAAATACAGCCGAGCGTGGGCAAGTTTAGAGGCAATCGAGAAAAACAAATTCAATTTTGCGGTTAACTTATGTTTTTACAGCTTTATCCAAACGTGCTTAGTCCTGAGGCTCATGTGCCAACGGCAAGCGGATACCCTTTTTTGTTAAAGAAGCGAACATCTAAGGATGAATTTTGAATTAAATATAACAGACTTCGGCTTCAAGCATCAAAAAAAGTTTTGAAAAGATTCTAATGGCTTCCTAGATAATAAGCGGCCATCTTTATTTTCTCCTTATTTTTGACGTCAGTGAATAAGTTTTTAGTGTTCAAATAAAGTCAGGACGAAGCGGTCGGATTTCCTTTCTCCTATGTAAACATTATGATAATTTTGTTTGCTCCATAGCGAATTTGTTTCGGTAATAGAAACCGGCATTTCTCTCCGCGCTGTGGGTTGGGGAATTTAGACGTGTGCACGAAATCAACTTCACCATTGCAGAAGCAGGTCATAGCAAAAAAGTATACGTTTTAGTGACGGAGCACGTGTTACGTTGGATTTCTGACTTCTCATGTGGTTGAAATTAAATTGCTGGAAAGAGAGCTTTGCGTAAACCGGTATAACCTTTTACCTTGCTTCAGCTGGCGAATTAGTAGCTTTGTTAGTTTCATAAAATTAAGAAAAATCTTTCTCTGGTAAAAAGTTTTACAAAGACTATGAGCTTTCGACAGACTGAACTGCTGTCTTGAACGGATAAAAACATGTGAAGAATAAAGGCGCAAGAAATTAAAATATAACGAACAATTTTCGCATAAATTAAAAGATAAAAGCACGTGCAAAATAGAGTGTTAAAAATGCTAGAAAAAAAAAATAGTGTTTTTTTTTAAATAGAATGTGGTATTGTCTTGGGAGCAGGCACGAATTGTTGTCCGCCCCAACAGTTTTTGCCGTGTGCCATGACTCCAATGTCTTTCTACTCCGGTTGTTCGCTTTGTCGATGATCTTAGAATTGTTGAAGTCAATAACGTGATTTAAAGTCCACGCGTGTTTAGCGACATTTGAGCCTTTAGTACAATACTTTATGTTCCTCGTGTGTTCTTTCCTCATAGTGGAAAAGGATCTTTTTGTTTCGCCAATGTAGCTCTAGGGGCAAGATGTGAGGAAGGACTGCGGTTTGTTGGCTCAGCCCATTTAAAGAACATACCGACCAACTCTTCTGGTGTACACGTGCTCCGTCACATACATTAGGGAGCTTTAGAAACTACGATGGCGACGCCGAGGACAACGTCGATTAGAAAATGAATTTATATTTTACCTACAAAAGGAAACATAAAGTATTGTACTAAAGGCTCAAATGTCGCAAAACACGCGTGGACTTTTAATCACGTTATTGACTTCAACATTTCTAAGATCATCGACAAAGCGAACAACCGGAGTAGAAAGACATTGGAGTCATGGCACACGGCAAAAACTGTTGGGGCGGACAACAATTCGTGCCTGCTCCCAAGACAATACCACATTCTCTTAAAGAAACACTATTTTTTCTAGCATTTTTAACATTCTTTTTTGCACCTGCTTTTATCTTTTAATTTATGCGAAATTTCCGTTATTATTTAATTTCTTGCGCTGTTTTCATCCGTTGAAGACAGCAGTTCAGTCTTTCGAAAGCTAATAGTCTTTGTAAAACTTTTTACCAGAGAACGTTTTTTCTTAATTTTATTATGAATCCTGGTAACGAATCTTCAATATTGATACATTTGTTAGTTTCGTTTATGCATTTTCATTACAAAGTTTGGCAACTTTCTAACTTCTTTTAACGAAAAATTGGTACCAGTAATTTGGAAATCAAAATAGCAAGTTAAAGTTTCAAGTCCTGTATTCAACGGATATGGGAAAAAAATAGTAATTAGGATGACGGATGATATATTTCGACATCTATGACTCCCTTAAGAAGCCCTTGGCTTTAAAGATCGGTCCGCATGCTTCGTCCTTAAAGTGGCTTTTCAGCAGCTTTCAAGATTTCAAGGCCTTTTCCTTTCGAGATCACACGATACCCAAGCAAAGCAAAGAACTTTCCAGCATCCGCGTGGTTACAACGGAGCTGAGCTGCTACGATCTTAACCATTGTACCTTAGCAATGATTTAGCAATTGTAGAAGACTTTAGGAGGCTTAAAAATCACTGTAAAACCATTTAAGCCCAAATGTCATCATGTTTATTCTCCTCTCTAACCTCCCCATAGTTTGCTTATCATAAGGTGAGGAGAATTTCGATATTTAAACATCAAGCTGAGGATTCGTATCTGCTAATCAATAACAAAATAACTCGACGCGTTTTGTCTGTCAACCATTCACAAAGGCAACACGAGAACTGGGATTTGTCTTGTCTTATGTCTTTAAGACAAAACTTAACTCAGTCCAGCAATACTGGCACCTACTCCCAAAACAGTTATCAATGAACACAACTGTCGTTAAATTGAACCAGACAAGATATGTTTTTTTTTGTTTTTTGTTTTCCTCAGTAGTTCGGAAATTTAATTTCCAGAGTCTGTTTTCAGTTGATGCAAATGCGTCAGCTGGATGTTCAGAGGATCACAAATACTAACCTTTGTATCGGCTCTCAGTTATAAGAACTTTCATTATAATATTAAATTAACTTTTATCCGTTGCCACAAATATGAACGCCAACTGTGCAATGAATGCCAAGTATCTCATAAACGCCACGCCAAGCCAAAACGCCGTGTGGAATGCACCTGTTCTATTGCTTGTCCCGCAGTGGTTTGCGTTGGAGACAATAGAGGCTGATTGGCTAGTCGCTTATGGGACCATCGCCACGATGTGTATCGTAAGAGATAACACATATCACTATTTACCAAACCAAACACTGTTTTAAATGTATTTATATCTATTTCTAAAAACTGCTTTACACCTATTTTATGAAATAGATTAAAAATAGGGCAAAAGTGTATTTTTAATGTATTTTTCGACTGATTTTAATGGCATTTAAACCTGTTTAAAACGATATTGAAACAAAGTTTGAAATGTACTTTAAATAGATTTTGAAAATATTTATTTAAAATTCGAAAAATCCAAATTGTTTGTTAAGTATAAAAATATAATTAAAATAGTCTGTAACTACTTTAAAAATTTCTCGAGAAACACAGCACTCGGAATAAAAACAGCACACAAATCGTTTTAAAAACAGCATTTAATCTGCAAGACTATTTTTAAACTAGTTTTAACAAGAATTTAAATGTATTTTGTAAAAACATGGTTAAAGTAGGTGCAAAATTATATTTTTAATACATTTTTCGACTGATTTTAAAGGTGGTAAAACCTGTCTTAAATGCCATTGAACTCTGCTGTCTTAAATTACATCTCAATAGCACTTTAAACAGTTTAAAAATTACAGTAGACCATATAGGAAAAGATATATATCAAATACATTTTAAATATAGGAAAATAACTTTAAAATAGCTTTAATAATGGCATACAATAAAACAGCATAAAACAGCATATGAATCGCACAAAATAACATAAAAACAGTTGGAAAATACAGTAAAACTGGCATAAAGATAGTATTAAGGTATCATGGTAGGTGGATTGACAGTGTTTGGAAATCGCGCCCTTAAGCTGGCGCTTTGAAAGAAAACCCCATCCACCAATACATTTTCTGAAATCTTAATAGTTATAGAATACAATCATGTTTTTGAAATTTTCTAAAAAGTCATTGTCGGAGTGATATGAAAAGAAGTGACCAGAAACACTGCTTCGCTTAAACTGGTTCGCTTCCGCACGTGAATTATCGAAGCAGCGCGGTCAACATCGGAAATTTTTTCTCACACATCACCCTCAAAAAGGGTGTCGGCCATTTTCCAGATGTGGTTTTTCTTTACACCCTCCTAAAGTTTGATATTCTGAACGCGGGTGTTTCCTTTTACTAAAGAGGCTACAACTCTTAAACAGAAGGGAAATTAAACAAAGCCCGGCTTTCTCGAAGGAGCTACAAGCTGGAACATACCTGCCGATTTTCGGCCAATTCCGTTTGAAGACGCGCGTAAACCAATTAAAAATGTTCACCCTTATATGCACTTTTATTTTATCGAGAAAAAGACGAAAAACCTTTTGCAAGATTGATATGATTAGGTGTTAAAATCCCCTGCGCACTGACAGATGTCGGCATGGGTCAGTTTACACAACAATGGGTCATGACAACTTGAAATAAACAGACGTCTACGTTGCAGTAAAATCACCCAAGAACCGAAAAAAATACTAATAGGATTAAACAGATTTGTATTTAAACTGCCGGCCGTGGTTATTTCTTTTATTAAGAAGATTTAATTGGCGTCATTGGTATTATGTTGTTCGAGTTTAGACTTCTTCGCTGTCCAAACATTTTTTGAAACCATGCCTCGTGAAGCCCAAAAGAAGAAATCCCCTGGAGGAAATCTCGAGATCTACATCGGCTACATCTACATCTGTGCTTGACTCTCTCGCTGTGCAAGTTTCCGCACAGGGAGCATACAATCTTGCTGAGTAGGGAGAGAGTAAATAAAGGAACGAAGAGAATGAATACTTTATACCTTTGTCTCCTGTCATCTCTTTTATCTTACACGTTTTTACTTCGTAAACCGCTGCTTACAACTCCTGCGTAACACTGTAGCGCTAAACTCGTACCAAGGCGTTTCCGCGCTCAACACAAAACATTTTGGTTTGTATAAAATTTGAGAAGGGAGGCAACTCCCACACATGCTTTTTTGACACAAAAAAACATTACAAAATACTCCCACTGTTCGCAATTTTTCTTGCGCGTATGAGGTCGCCCAATCTCCGTACGAAAACAACATGTCGGAAGGTAATACCAGAAGCGTTTTAGCGAAATTTTCCGATAATAATTGCGAGAAGAGGAAGGATTTAAAAAAAAAAGGTTTAAAAAACCTGTGCGGGATAGGGAGGGGAGCACTAGCGCGCGCTGGCTGATGTGATTGGGATTTAGGTAACAGTACGATCATGTTGCGAAAAGCGAATTGAGACAAAACTTTGCAAAAATCACAAATTCTCCGACTATCGCAAAAGTATTGGAATACAAACTCGGCCAAGTTGTAGAAAATTTTTCCCACCTCATTTTGTGTTTGTTTAGTTTCGTGAAAGCAACGAAATTTAGAGATTCGAGCCAATATTCGGAGTACGTTCAAAATGTGTTGGCAAAGAGTTGTCTCCCTTGTCAAATTTTATACAAACCAAAAAAACACATTTTTGTTTTTTTTTTTGCTTAGCGCGGAAAGGCCTAGGTACCAGTTTAACGCTACATTGTTACGGAGGATTTGTAAGCAGTGGTTTTTCCAGTAAAATCCCGTAATTATAAGATAAAAGAGATGACAAGAGGAGACAAAGCAGTGTCATTTAGCTCTGATTCTAGGATAGCATTCAGCTCTTCAATTTGTTTTTTCTTCACTGGAAGAGATCGCACGGGATTTGTTTTCGACTAACTGAGCAACGATAGGCAAGCTCCAGCTTTCAGTCCTCTCGATTTTGTGTCAAAGCACACAAAATCTTCTCGTCGGATATGCTCCGAACAAAACTTTGGTATATGCCGAAACTTTGAAATCTTTTTTAGGACTTCTTTTAATTCTCAAAATCCATACCTTGAAACGAAACAATAACAAGCTTTGGCAGCTGATCAAGTTCGTCAAATATGTCACGAAACTGACATTGGATCGTCTATATTTTTAAAAGCTACCAATTTTGCTTGCCTTCATGAATTGTTTATCACTAGGACAACCATGAGAAGATAATCCTTCGTTAGTGGAGTTATTGTAGCAATTATACACACAGCAGTAATGCACCATTATCGAAAACGGAGTGGCACGAAATACTTTACATCTCTTGAAAGTGTGTCTGTTTACCCATTTCTAGTCACGTGATCAGTTGATGACGTATAAAGCTAAAGAGGTCCATTGTTAAATATTCTCCAACTTTCTAAACTGCGCGAATTGCTAAAAAGATTTGAAGAATAATAAACATAAAAGCCTTCATTTGGGGCGAAAATATGCTCGGATATTTGTCCGCAGACTTCATCTGTTCCAATAGGCGAGCAGTTTTCGACTGACAGACTATCATCATTTAAATAGTGGAACCAGAGAATAGCCCTTTTCACGGTTAGCTTTTCTCATTTGCATTACAATGAATTCTAGCATGTATGTGAGGCAATTTCGGGCTATTTTGCAGTTTTAGCCCGAAATTGCCTAGCATCCACGTTGGATTACATTGTAATGCAAATGAGAAAAATTAACCGTGAAATGGGCTATTAACTCTGAAGTTTAAATTATAGTGCTACTTAAACCCATGAATAACCCACTGGGCGTTCAGCCCTAGTAAAGGGAAACAGGGAACCACACGAGGCAAAGAAAAAATATTTTGACCTCGGTGGGAATCGAACCCACGACCTCCGGAATAGATCTACCGTTACTCTGCCGACTGAGCTACAATGTCGCACAGAGAAAGTCGGGGACGATTTTAGATGGTGAATCGCGGCGAAGAGAAAGTAAGGGTACATATGAATGTTGTGCCGCGTAGCACTGGGAACACAAATAGTGGAACCAGAGAATTCGATTCCCACCGAGGTTCGATTCCCACCGAGGTCAAAAGATTTTTTCTTTGCCTCGTGTGGTTCCCTGTTTCCCTTTACTAGGGCTAACGCCCAGTGGGTTATTCATGGGTTTAAGTAGCACTATAATTTACACTTCAGAGTTAATTCTCTGGTTCCACTATTTGTGTTCCCAGTGCTACGCGGCACAACATTCATATCATCATTTAAAGACAGGCTACTTCCGCCCATAGCACACAAACAGAAGTCGTATCCAAAAGACGCGACCGACTTTATCAAAATCACAGAAACAATAATAGTACCGGGAAATGCTATTCGATGGACCTGACGAGCTTATACACAAATTTACCTCAGGAGGAGGGGATAGAGACACTGTGAAAGACATACGACTCTTTCTATAAAGACATCCCTCCCATTCCTACACAGTACCTTAAAAGAGCGCTAAAGAAAATCGTCCAAGAAAACTCATTCAGGTTTAATGGACAATATTACCTCCAAATACATGGAACTGCCATGGGTACCAAGATGGCAGTGGCTTTCGCCAATATCTTAATGACGGTGGTAGAAACAGAGATTCTTAACCGAAGTATTCTTAAACCACTTGTCTGGAAAAGGTACATTGACGATATATTCTAAATTTTGCACACAATTTGCTGTATATTTATATCAACTTCATAGCCCAGAATAACTAGATGTACAGAAAAGAGCTTGACAACTTTAATAGTATTGATGAGTTTTATTTAAATCAATAACCTTTCCTTGGGTTATCAAAACAAAACCTTGACAAGATGCTGTCTGTGAAAGTTATACAAGACTATCACAGGGAACTCATCACAGGGAACTCATCCGCGGTAACACGTCTTTGCTGCTGAATAGCAGTTTCTAACCATTGATATGATCCTCCCCGCTGAAAACAGGCACTTCGCCAACTCGGTTTTGCAACCCTGCAATAAGAATAATGAAGTCAAGAAATTACCGCGAATTTCAATAACCTAGGGAAAAAAAAATGATGCAAAACATGCTAAACATGCACAATTTGCATCGAGCTGCTCCTCCTTATTAGTCGCCATAATCATCGGTATTATCCTCAGTATTATTATCGTCATCATCATCATCATCGTTATCATTATCATCACTCTTTTCCTCTATTTCTCTTTTACAATTTCTTTCGTTTTAATTTCTTTTATTAGCCATGTACTCGATCACTTACATTTCACCTTACTAGTATCAGAAGCATAGATATGGGCAAAAGAAAGCTTAGAAAGACAACCCGCACTCAACTGCGATTGAAATGGTAAGATAACTAAAGAAAAGAGAAAAACTCTTTCATCCAACACATTAATGCTAAAATAGTTCAAACACAATAGTTCAAGTGAACGACATAGTGCGAGTGATATTTGATGGTGGCATTCCGTAGAAAAATGGGGTCATCGTGCATTTAAAACAGTTACATTAGTTCAATGCTAAGCAGTAAGTAATGCGCAATGACAATTAGCGCGAACGTCCCTCAGTTAAACGATTGATTTTCCTACCCGTTTTGCGACGTCATCGTTCTCAGCGATAGCAGCAAAAGCAGCAGCAAAAGCAGCAGCATCATCATCGTCATCATCATTAAGCTGGACATTTCCCTCTCTCCTCTCACCAGGGTAAGCGTACACCACAGTTGTCAGAGCGACAAAAAGGAGTGCAAGGATCAACTTCATGGTTCTGAATGCAGTGATATCTTGCCCGTTAAATTCCGTAGATGTGGTTAAACACGAAGCAACTTTACGTCGGATCTGTTGGCCGTGAATTGGTGCAAATTTGGAACTTGCTGCTCCTTTTTATGCAGAGTTAAAGTGGGGATGGTTTGTGGTGATTGACGTGAAAGATAAATACAGCCGAGCGTGGGCAAGTTTAGAGGCAATCGAGAAAAACAAATTCAATTTTGCGGTTAACTTATGTTTTTACAGCTTTATCCAAACGAGCTTAGTCCTGAGGCTCATGTGCCAACGGCAAGCGGATACCCTTTTTTGTTAAAGAAGCGAACATCTAAGGATGAATTTTGAATTAAATATAACAAACTTCGGCTTCAAGCATCAAAAAAAGTTTTGAAAAGATTCTAATGGCTTCCTAGATAATAAGCGGCCATCTTTATTTTCTCCTTATTTTTGACGTCAGTGAATAAGTTTTTAGTGTTCAAATAAAGTCAGGACGAAGCGGTCGGATTTCCTTTCTCCTATGTAAACATTATGATAATTTTGTTTGCTCCATAGCGAATTTGTTTCGGTAATAGAAACCGGCATTTCTCTCCGCGCTGTGGGTTGGGGAATTTAGACGTGTGCACGAAATCAACTTCACCATTGCAGAAGCAGGTCATAGCAAAAAAGTATACGTTTTAGTGACGGAGCACGTGTTACGTTGGATTTCTGACTTCTCATGTGGTTGAAATTAAATTGCTGGAAAGAGAGCTTTGCGTAAACCGGTATAACCTTTTACCTTGCTTCAGCTGGCGAATTAGTAGCTTTGTTAGTTTCATAAAATTAAGAAAAATCTTTCTCTGGTAAAAAGTTTTACAAAGACTATGAGCTTTCGACAGACTGAACTGCTGTCTTGAACGGATAAAAACATGTGAAGAATAAAGGCGCAAGAAATTAAAATATAACGAACAATTTTCGCATAAATTAAAAGATAAAAGCACGTGCAAAATAGAGTGTTAAAAATGCTAGAAAAAAAAAATAGTGTTTTTTTTTAAATAGAATGTGGTATTGTCTTGGGAGCAGGCACGAATTGTTGTCCGCCCCAACAGTTTTTGCCGTGTGCCATGACTCCAATGTCTTTCTACTCCGGTTGTTCGCTTTGTCGATGATCTTAGAATTGTTGAAGTCAATAACGTGATTTAAAGTCCACGCGTGTTTAGCGACATTTGAGCCTTTAGTACAATACTTTATGTTCCTCATGTGTTCTTTCCTCATAGTGGAAAAGGATCTTTTTGTTTCGCCAATGTAGCTCTAGGGGCAAGATGTAAGGAAGGACTGCGGTTTGTTGGCTCAGCCCATTTAAAGAACATACCGACCAACTCTTCTGGTGTACACGTGCTCCGTCACATACATTAGGGAGCTTTAGAAACTACGATGGCGACGCCGAGGACAACGTCGATTAGAAAATGAATTTATATTTTACCTACAAAAGGAAACATAAAGTATTGTACTAAAGGCTCAAATGTCGCAAAACACGCGTGGACTTTTAATCACGTTATTGACTTCAACATTTCTAAGATCATCGACAAAGCGAACAACCGGAGTAGAAAGACATTGGAGTCATGGCACACGGCAAAAACTGTTGGGGCGGACAACAATTCGTGCCTGCTCCCAAGACAATACCACATTCTCTTAAAGAAACACTATTTTTTCTAGCATTTTTAACATTCTTTTTTGCACCTGCTTTTATCTTTTAATTTATGCGAAATTTCCGTTATTATTTAATTTCTTGCGCTGTTTTCATCCGTTGAAGACAGCAGTTCAGTCTTTCGAAAGCTAATAGTCTTTGTAAAACTTTTTACCAGAGAACGTTTTTTCTTAATTTTATTATGAATCCTGGTAACGAATCTTCAATATTGATACATTTGTTAGTTTCGTTTATGCATTTTCATTACAAAGTTTGGCAACTTTCTAACTTCTTTTAACGAAAAATTGGTACCAGTAATTTGGAAATCAAAATAGCAAGTTAAAGTTTCAAGTCCTGTATTCAACGGATATGGGAAAAAAATAGTAATTAGGATGACGGATGATATATTTCGACATCTATGACTCCCTTAAGAAGCCCTTGGCTTTAAAGATCGGTCCGCATGCTTCGTCCTTAAAGTGGCTTTTCAGCAGCTTTCAAGATTTCAAGGCCTTTTCCTTTCGAGATCACACGATACCCAAGCAAAGCAAAGAACTTTCCAGCATCCGCGTGGTTACAACGGAGCTGAGCTGCTACGATCTTAACCATTGTACCTTAGCAATGATTTAGCAATTGTAGAAGACTTTAGGAGGCTTAAAAATCACTGTAAAACCATTTAAGCCCAAATGTCATCATGTTTATTCTCCTCTCTAACCTCCCCATAGTTTGCTTATCATAAGGTGAGGAGAATTTCGATATTTAAACATCAAGCTGAGGATTCGTATCTGCTAATCAATAACAAAATAACTCGACGCGTTTTGTCTGTCAACCATTCACAAAGGCAACACGAGAACTGGGATTTGTCTTGTCTTATGTCTTTAAGACAAAACTTAACTCAGTCCAGCAATACTGGCACCTACTCCCAAAACAGTTATCAATGAACACAACTGTCGTTAAATTGAACCAGACAAGATATGTTTTTTTTTGTTTTTTTTTTCCTCAGTAGTTCGGAAATTTAATTTCCAGAGTCTGTTTTCAGTTGATGCAAATGCGTCAGCTGGATGTTCAGAGGATCACAAATACTAACCTTTGTATCGGCTCTCAGTTATAAGAACTTTCATTATAATATTAAATTAACTTTTATCCGTTGCCACAAATATGAACGCCAACTGTGCAATGAATGCCAAGTATCTCATAAACGCCACGCCAAGCCAAAACGCCGTGTGGAATGCACCTGTTCTATTGCTTGTCCCGCAGTGGTTTGCGTTGGAGACAATAGAGGCTGATTGGCTAGTCGCTTATGGGACCATCGCCACGATGTGTATCGTAAGAGATAACACATATCACTATTTACCAAACCAAACACTGTTTTAAATGTATTTATATCTATTTCTAAAAACTGCTTTACACCTATTTTATGAAATAGATTAAAAATAGGGCAAAAGTGTATTTTTAATGTATTTTTCGACTGATTTTAATGGCATTTAAACCTGTTTAAAACGATATTGAAACAAAGTTTGAAATGTACTTTAAATAGATTTTGAAAATATTTATTTAAAATTCGAAAAATCCAAATTGTTTGTTAAGTATAAAAATATAATTAAAATAGTCTGTAACTACTTTAAAAATTTCTCGAGAAACACAGCACTCGGAATAAAAACAGCACACAAATCGTTTTAAAAACAGCATTTAATCTGCAAGACTATTTTTAAACTAGTTTTAACAAGAATTTAAATGTATTTTGTAAAAACATGGTTAAAGTAGGTGCAAAATTATATTTTTAATACATTTTTCGACTGATTTTAAAGGTGGTAAAACCTGTCTTAAATGCCATTGAACTCTGCTGTCTTAAATTACATCTCAATAGCACTTTAAACAGTTTAAAAATTACAGTAGACCATATAGGAAAAGATATATATCAAATACATTTTAAATATAGGAAAATAACTTTAAAATAGCTTTAATAATGGCATACAATAAAACAGCATAAAACAGCATATGAATCGCACAAAATAACATAAAAACAGTTGGAAAATACAGTAAAACTGGCATAAAGATAGTATTAAGGTATCATGGTAGGTGGATTGACAGTGTTTGGAAATCGCGCCCTTAAGCTGGCGCTTTGAAAGAAAACCCCATCCACCAATACATTTTCTGAAATCTTAATAGTTATAGAATACAATCATGTTTTTGAAATTTTCTAAAAAGTCATTGTCGGAGTGATATGAAAAGAAGTGACCAGAAACACTGCTTCGCTTAAACTGGTTCGCTTCCGCACGTGAATTATCGAAGCAGCGCGGTCAACATCGGAAATTTTTTCTCACACATCACCCTCAAAAAGGGTGTCGGCCATTTTCCAGATGTGGTTTTTCTTTACACCCTCCTAAAGTTTGATATTCTGAACGCGGGTGTTTCCTTTTACTAAAGAGGCTACAACTCTTAAACAGAAGGGAAATTAAACAAAGCCCGGCTTTCTCGAAGGAGCTACAAGCTGGAACATACCTGCCGATTTTCGGCCAATTCCGTTTGAAGACGCGCGTAAACCAATTAAAAATGTTCACCCTTATATGCACTTTTATTTTATCGAGAAAAAGACGAAAAACCTTTTGCAAGATTGATATGATTAGGTGTTAAAATCCCCTGCGCACTGACAGATGTCGACATGGGTCAGTTTACACAACAATGGGTCATGACAACTTGAAATAAACAGACGTCTACGTTGCAGTAAAATCACCCAAGAACCGAAAAAAATACTAATAGGATTAAACAGATTTGTATTTAAACTGCCGGCCGTGGTTATTTCTTTTATTAAGAAGATTTAATTGGCGTCATTGGTATTATGTTGTTCGAGTTTAGACTTCTTCGCTGTCCAAACATTTTTTGAAACCATGCCTCGTGAAGCCCAAAAGAGGAAATCCCCTGGAGGAAATCTCGAGATCTACATCGGCTACATCTACATCTGTGCTTGACTCTCTCGCTGTGCAAGTTTCCGCACAGGGAGCATACAATCTTGCTGAGTAGGGAGAGAGTAAATAAAGGAACGAAGAGAATGAATACTTTATACCTTTGTCTCCTGTCATCTCTTTTATCTTACACGTTTTTACTTCGTAAACCGCTGCTTACA
>JAHPZR010034961.1:0-16751 GCA_019787425.1 Platygyra sinensis
TCACTGGAAGAGATCGCACGGGATTTGTTTTCGACTAACTGAGCAACGATAGGCAAGCTCCAGCTTTCAGTCCTCTCGATTTTGTGTCAAAGCACACAAAATCTTCTCGTCGGATATGCTCCGAACAAAACTTTGGTATATGCCGAAACTTTGAAATCTTTTTTAGGACTTCTTTTAATTCTCAAAATCCATACCTTGAAACGAAACAATAACAAGCTTTGGCAGCTGATCAAGTTCGTCAAATATGTCACGAAACTGACATTGGATCGTCTATATTTTTAAAAGCTACCAATTTTGCTTGCCTTCATGAATTGTTTATCACTAGGACAACCATGAGAAGATAATCCTTCGTTAGTGGAGTTATTGTAGCAATTATACACACAGCAGTAATGCACCATTATCGAAAACGGAGTGGCACGAAATACTTTACATCTCTTGAAAGTGTGTCTGTTTACCCATTTCTAGTCACGTGATCAGTTGATGACGTATAAAGCTAAAGAGGTCCATTGTTAAATATTCTCCAACTTTCTAAACTGCGCGAATTGCTAAAAAGATTTGAAGAATAATAAACATAAAAGCCTTCATTTGGGGCGAAAATATGCTCGGATATTTGTCCGCAGACTTCATCTGTTCCAATAGGCGAGCAGTTTTCGACTGACAGACTATCATCATTTAAATAGTGGAACCAGAGAATAGCCCTTTTCACGGTTAGCTTTTCTCATTTGCATTACAATGAATTCTAGCATGTATGTGAGGCAATTTCGGGCTATTTTGCAGTTTTAGCCCGAAATTGCCTAGCATCCACGTTGGATTACATTGTAATGCAAATGAGAAAAATTAACCGTGAAATGGGCTATTAACTCTGAAGTTTAAATTATAGTGCTACTTAAACCCATGAATAACCCACTGGGCGTTCAGCCCTAGTAAAGGGAAACAGGGAACCACACGAGGCAAAGAAAAAATATTTTGACCTCGGTGGGAATCGAACCCACGACCTCCGGAATAGATCTACCGTTACTCTGCCGACTGAGCTACAATGTCGCACAGAGAAAGTCGGGGACGATTTTAGATGGTGAATCGCGGCGAAGAGAAAGTAAGGGTACATATGAATGTTGTGCCGCGTAGCACTGGGAACACAAATAGTGGAACCAGAGAATTCGATTCCCACCGAGGTTCGATTCCCACCGAGGTCAAAAGATTTTTTCTTTGCCTCGTGTGGTTCCCTGTTTCCCTTTACTAGGGCTAACGCCCAGTGGGTTATTCATGGGTTTAAGTAGCACTATAATTTACACTTCAGAGTTAATTCTCTGGTTCCACTATTTGTGTTCCCAGTGCTACGCGGCACAACATTCATATCATCATTTAAAGACAGGCTACTTCCGCCCATAGCACACAAACAGAAGTCGTATCCAAAAGACGCGACCGACTTTATCAAAATCACAGAAACAATAATAGTACCGGGAAATGCTATTCGATGGACCTGACGAGCTTATACACAAATTTACCTCAGGAGGAGGGGATAGAGACACTGTGAAAGACATACGACTCTTTCTATAAAGACATCCCTCCCATTCCTACACAGTACCTTAAAAGAGCGCTAAAGAAAATCGTCCAAGAAAACTCATTCAGGTTTAATGGACAATATTACCTCCAAATACATGGAACTGCCATGGGTACCAAGATGGCAGTGGCTTTCGCCAATATCTTAATGACGGTGGTAGAAACAGAGATTCTTAACCGAAGTATTCTTAAACCACTTGTCTGGAAAAGGTACATTGACGATATATTCTAAATTTTGCACACAATTTGCTGTATATTTATATCAACTTCATAGCCCAGAATAACTAGATGTACAGAAAAGAGCTTGACAACTTTAATAGTATTGATGAGTTTTATTTAAATCAATAACCTTTCCTTGGGTTATCAAAACAAAACCTTGACAAGATGCTGTCTGTGAAAGTTATACAAGACTATCACAGGGAACTCATCACAGGGAACTCATCCGCGGTAACACGTCTTTGCTGCTGAATAGCAGTTTCTAACCATTGATATGATCCTCCCCGCTGAAAACAGGCACTTCGCCAACTCGGTTTTGCAACCCTGCAATAAGAATAATGAAGTCAAGAAAT
Source organism: Platygyra sinensis (assembly GCA_019787425.1). Classification (NCBI taxonomy): domain Eukaryota; kingdom Metazoa; phylum Cnidaria; class Anthozoa; order Scleractinia; family Merulinidae; genus Platygyra; species Platygyra sinensis. The sequence continues at coordinate 2,130 of JAHPZR010034961.1, forward strand.
TACCGCGAATTTCAATAACCTAGGGAAAAAAAAATGATGCAAAACATGCTAAACATGCACAATTTGCATCGAGCTGCTCCTCCTTATTAGTCGCCATAATCATCGGTATTATCCTCAGTATTATTATCGTCATCATCATCATCATCGTTATCATTATCATCACTCTTTTCCTCTATTTCTCTTTTACAATTTCTTTCGTTTTAATTTCTTTTATTAGCCATGTACTCGATCACTTACATTTCACCTTACTAGTATCAGAAGCATAGATATGGGCAAAAGAAAGCTTAGAAAGACAACCCGCACTCAACTGCGATTGAAATGGTAAGATAACTAAAGAAAAGAGAAAAACTCTTTCATCCAACACATTAATGCTAAAATAGTTCAAACACAATAGTTCAAGTGAACGACATAGTGCGAGTGATATTTGATGGTGGCATTCCGTAGAAAAATGGGGTCATCGTGCATTTAAAACAGTTACATTAGTTCAATGCTAAGCAGTAAGTAATGCGCAATGACAATTAGCGCGAACGTCCCTCAGTTAAACGATTGATTTTCCTACCCGTTTTGCGACGTCATCGTTCTCAGCGATAGCAGCAAAAGCAGCAGCAAAAGCAGCAGCATCATCATCGTCATCATCATTAAGCTGGACATTTTCCTCTCTCCTCTCACCAGGGTAAGCGTACACCACAGTTGTCAGAGCGACAAAAAGGAGTGCAAGGATCAACTTCATGGTTCTGAATGCAGTGATATCTTGCCCGTTAAATTCCGTAGATGTGGTTAAACACGAAGCAACTTTACGTCGGATCTGTTGGCCGTGAATTGGTGCAAATTTGGAACTTGCTGCTCCTTTTTATGCAGAGTTAAAGTGGGGATGGTTTGTGGTGATTGACGTGAAAGATAAATACAGCCGAGCGTGGGCAAGTTTAGAGGCAATCGAGAAAAACAAATTCAATTTTGCGGTTAACTTATGTTTTTACAGCTTTATCCAAACGAGCTTAGTCCTGAGGCTCATGTGCCAACGGCAAGCGGATACCCTTTTTTGTTAAAGAAGCGAACATCTAAGGATGAATTTTGAATTAAATATAACAAACTTCGGCTTCAAGCATCAAAAAAAGTTTTGAAAAGATTCTAATGGCTTCCTAGATAATAAGCGGCTATCTTTATTTTCTCCTTATTTTTGACGTCAGTGAATAAGTTTTTAGTGTTCAAATAAAGTCAGGACGAAGCGGTCGGATTTCCTTTCTCCTATGTAAACATTATGATAATTTTGTTTGCTCCATAGCGAATTTGTTTCGGTAATAGAAACCGGCATTTCTCTCCGCGCTGTGGGTTGGGGAATTTAGACGTGTGCACGAAATCAACTTCACCATTGCAGAAGCAGGTCATAGCAAAAAAGTATACGTTTTAGTGACGGAGCACGTGTTACGTTGGATTTCTGACTTCTCATGTGGTTGAAATTAAATTGCTGGAAAGAGAGCTTTGCGTAAACCGGTATAACCTTTTACCTTGCTTCAGCTGGCGAATTAGTAGCTTTGTTAGTTTCATAAAATTAAGAAAAATCTTTCTCTGGTAAAAAGTTTTACAAAGACTATGAGCTTTCGACAGACTGAACTGCTGTCTTGAACGGATAAAAACATGTGAAGAATAAAGGCGCAAGAAATTAAAATATAACGAACAATTTTCGCATAAATTAAAAGATAAAAGCACGTGCAAAATAGAGTGTTAAAAATGCTAGAAAAAAAAAATAGTGTTTTTTTTTAAATAGAATGTGGTATTGTCTTGGGAGCAGGCACGAATTGTTGTCCGCCCCAACAGTTTTTGCCGTGTGCCATGACTCCAATGTCTTTCTACTCCGGTTGTTCGCTTTGTCGATGATCTTAGAATTGTTGAAGTCAATAACGTGATTTAAAGTCCACGCGTGTTTAGCGACATTTGAGCCTTTAGTACAATACTTAATGTTCCTCATGTGTTCTTTCCTCATAGTGGAAAAGGATCTTTTTGTTTCGCCAATGTAGCTCTAGGGGCAAGATGTAAGGAAGGACTGCGGTTTGTTGGCTCAGCCCATTTAAAGAACATACCGACCAACTCTTCTGGTGTACACGTGCTCCGTCACATACATTAGGGAGCTTTAGAAACTACGATGGCGACGCCGAGGACAACGTCGATTAGAAAATGAATTTATATTTTACCTACAAAAGGAAACATAAAGTATTGTACTAAAGGCTCAAATGTCGCAAAACACGCGTGGACTTTTAATCACGTTATTGACTTCAACATTTCTAAGATCATCGACAAAGCGAACAACCGGAGTAGAAAGACATTGGAGTCATGGCACACGGCAAAAACTGTTGGGGCGGACAACAATTCGTGCCTGCTCCCAAGACAATACCACATTCTCTTAAAGAAACACTATTTTTTCTAGCATTTTTAACATTCTTTTTTGCACCTGCTTTTATCTTTTAATTTATGCGAAATTTCCGTTATTATTTAATTTCTTGCGCTGTTTTTATCCGTTGAAGACAGCAGTTCAGTCTTTCGAAAGCTAATAGTCTTTGTAAAACTTTTTACCAGAGAACGTTTTTTCTTAATTTTATTATGAATCCTGGTAACGAATCTTCAATATTGATACATTTGTTAGTTTCGTTTATGCATTTTCATTACAAAGTTTGGCAACTTTCTAACTTCTTTTAACGAAAAATTGGTACCAGTAATTTGGAAATCAAAATAGCAAGTTAAAGTTTCAAGTCCTGTATTCAACGGATATGGGAAAAAAATAGTAATTAGGATGACGGATGATATATTTCGACATCTATGACTCCCTTAAGAAGCCCTTGGCTTTAAAGATCGGTCCGCATGCTTCGTCCTTAAAGTGGCTTTTCAGCAGCTTTCAAGATTTCAAGGCCTTTTCCTTTCGAGATCACACGATACCCAAGCAAAGCAAAGAACTTTCCAGCATCCGCGTGGTTACAACGGAGCTGAGCTGCTACGATCTTAACCATTGTACCTTAGCAATGATTTAGCAATTGTAGAAGACTTTAGGAGGCTTAAAAATCACTGTAAAACCATTTAAGCCCAAATGTCATCATGTTTATTCTCCTCTCTAACCTCCCCATAGTTTGCTTATCATAAGGTGAGGAGAATTTCGATATTTAAACATCAAGCTGAGGATTCGTATCTGCTAATCAATAACAAAATAACTCGACGCGTTTTGTCTGTCAACCATTCACAAAGGCAACACGAGAACTGGGATTTGTCTTGTCTTATGTCTTTAAGACAAAACTTAACTCAGTCCAGCAATACTGGCACCTACTCCCAAAACAGTTATCAATGAACACAACTGTCGTTAAATTGAACCAGACAAGATATGTTTTTTTTTTGTTTTTTGTTTTCCTCAGTAGTTCGGAAATTTAATTTCCAGAGTCTGTTTTCAGTTGATGCAAATGCGTCAGCTGGATGTTCAGAGGATCACAAATACTAACCTTTGTATCGGCTCTCAGTTATAAGAACTTTCATTATAATATTAAATTAACTTTTATCCGTTGCCACAAATATGAACGCCAACTGTGCAATGAATGCCAAGTATCTCATAAACGCCACGCCAAGCCAAAACGCCGTGTGGAATGCACCTGTTCTATTGCTTGTCCCGCAGTGGTTTGCGTTGGAGACAATAGAGGCTGATTGGCTAGTCGCTTATGGGACCATCGCCACGATGTGTATCGTAAGAGATAACACATATCACTATTTACCAAACCAAACACTGTTTTAAATGTATTTATATCTATTTCTAAAAACTGCTTTACACCTATTTTATGAAATAGATTAAAAATAGGGCAAAAGTGTATTTTTAATGTATTTTTCGACTGATTTTAATGGCATTTAAACCTGTTTAAAACGATATTGAAACAAAGTTTGAAATGTACTTTAAATAGATTTTGAAAATATTTATTTAAAATTCGAAAAATCCAAATTGTTTGTTAAGTATAAAAATATAATTAAAATAGTCTGTAACTACTTTAAAAATTTCTCGAGAAACACAGCACTCGGAATAAAAACAGCACACAAATCGTTTTAAAAACAGCATTTAATCTGCAAGACTATTTTTAAACTAGTTTTAACAAGAATTTAAATGTATTTTGTAAAAACATGGTTAAAGTAGGTGCAAAATTATATTTTTAATACATTTTTCGACTGATTTTAAAGGTGGTAAAACCTGTCTTAAATGCCATTGAACTCTGCTGTCTTAAATTACATCTCAATAGCACTTTAAACAGTTTAAAAATTACAGTAGACCATATAGGAAAAGATATATATCAAATACATTTTAAATATAGGAAAATAACTTTAAAATAGCTTTAATAATGGCATACAATAAAACAGCATAAAACAGCATATGAATCGCACAAAATAACATAAAAACAGTTGGAAAATACAGTAAAACTGGCATAAAGATAGTATTAAGGTATCATGGTAGGTGGATTGACAGTGTTTGGAAATCGCGCCCTTAAGCTGGCGCTTTGAAAGAAAACCCCATCCACCAATACATTTTCTGAAATCTTAATAGTTATAGAATACAATCATGTTTTTGAAATTTTCTAAAAAGTCATTGTCGGAGTGATATGAAAAGAAGTGACCAGAAACACTGCTTCGCTTAAACTGGTTCGCTTCCGCACGTGAATTATCGAAGCAGCGCGGTCAACATCGGAAATTTTTTCTCACACATCACCCTCAAAAAGGGTGTCGGCCATTTTCCAGATGTGGTTTTTCTTTACACCCTCCTAAAGTTTGATATTCTGAACGCGGGTGTTTCCTTTTACTAAAGAGGCTACAACTCTTAAACAGAAGGGAAATTAAACAAAGCCCGGCTTTCTCGAAGGAGCTACAAGCTGGAACATACCTGCCGATTTTCGGCCAATTCCGTTTGAAGACGCGCGTAAACCAATTAAAAATGTTCACCCTTATATGCACTTTTATTTTATCGAGAAAAAGACGAAAAACCTTTTGCAAGATTGATATGATTAGGTGTTAAAATCCCCTGCGCACTGACAGATGTCGACATGGGTCAGTTTACACAACAATGGGTCATGACAACTTGAAATAAACAGACGTCTACGTTGCAGTAAAATCACCCAAGAACCGAAAAAAATACTAATAGGATTAAACAGATTTGTATTTAAACTGCCGGCCGTGGTTGTTTCTTTTATTAAGAAGATTTAATTGGCGTCATTGGTATTATGTTGTTCGAGTTTAGACTTCTTCGCTGTCCAAACATTTTTTGAAACCATGCCTCGTGAAGCCAAAAAGAGGAAATCCCCTGGAGGAAATCTCGAGATCTACATCGGCTACATCTACATCTGTGCTTGACTCTCTCGCTGTGCAAGTTTCTGCACAGGGAGCATACAATCTTGCTGAGTAGGGAGAGAGTAAATAAAGGAACGAAGAGAATGAATACTTTATACCTTTGTCTCCTGTCATCTCTTTTATCTTACACGTTTTTACTTCGTAAACCGCTGCTTACAACTCCTGCGTAACACTGTAGCGCTAAACTCGTACCAAGGCGTTTCCGCGCTCAACACAAAACATTTTGGTTTGTATAAAATTTGAGAAGGGAGGCAACTCCCACACATGCTTTTTTGACACAAAAAAACATTACAAAATACTCCCACTGTTCGCAATTTTTCTTGCGCGTATGAGGTCGCCCAATCTCCGTACGAAAACAACATGTCGGAAGGTAATACCAGAAGCGTTTTAGCGAAATTTTCCGATAATAATTGCGAGAAGAGGAAGGATTTAAAAAAAAAAGGTTTAAAAAACCTGTGCGGGATAGGGAGGGGAGCACTAGCGCGCGCTGGCTGATGTGATTGGGATTTAGGTAACAGTACGATCATGTTGCGAAAAGCGAATTGAGACAAAACTTTGCAAAAATCACAAATTCTCCGACTATCGCAAAAGTATTGGAATACAAACTCGGCCAAGTTGTAGAAAATTTTTCCCACCTCATTTTGTGTTTGTTTAGTTTCGTGAAAGCAACGAAATTTAGAGATTCGAGCCAATATTCGGAGTACGTTCAAAATGTGTTGGCAAAGAGTTGTCTCCCTTGTCAAATTTTATACAAACCAAAAAAACACATTTTTGTTTTTTTTTTTTGCTTAGCGCGGAAAGGCCTAGGTACCAGTTTAACGCTACATTGTTACGGAGGATTTGTAAGCAGTGGTTTTTCCAGTAAAATCCCGTAATTATAAGATAAAAGAGATGACAAGAGGAGACAAAGGCAAACTGTTCATTCTTTTCATTCCTTTATTTACTCTCTCCCTACTCAGCAAGATTGTGTGCTCCCTGTGGTTTCGGAATCGTATCCGTTCTCCAGCAATTTCTTGCAACTAGCACTTGTTCTATTTTGACCTTTAGCTTCAAACGTTACATTTGAACGTTAAGTCTTAGGGAACTAAAAAGGAAGACGATCAAACCAATTTGAATTAGGACGGTGTATTTCAGCATTGAAACCTACCACAAAGGTGAGATTACTGAAATTTTTTTTTAAATGCTAAATGTATGTTGAGTTTTTGTCAATAAAAAATAGCTGTTACCAAGTTGCAATATGTGGGTGACAGACACAGCATACATGTATATATACATGTAAAGAACCTTAAAGCTACCTTAAAATGACGGGTATGTTTAAAGAAACGAGCTCTAATTAACCTCAGTTGCTGTAGGCTTTTCGCAGTCTCCAGTTTTTCCATGGGATTGGAGATATCAATTGCTTTGTTCAACAGACCACCTTCTTTGTCTCCTGATGTAAGCAAAATTGTTGCAATTTCAAAATGCCCATGGGTTGGGGTGGTGGAGGGCCCATGGCATCTATGATCTCACGGAAAAATAGGGGACTGCAGACAGTCTGCAATTGCTGGATATAAAAATACATGAATAAATGTTTTGTCATTGATATGTTCCTGAAACGTTTACCTTGTTTTCATTCTTATAGAAGAGTATGTGGAAGCCAAGAGGGCACGCTTAGAACAAGGACAACAGTAACTCAATAGGCCATGTTTAGAGTCTTAAATTATCCATACCTCCTGCACTGCAGGAATACTCCCACCCCTCTGGAAATAGAAATTATTAACTTAAGATAAAACAGCCAAGGGCTCGAAATTAACACTCACAAACTCGCAAAATGCGAGTGCTTTTGATAATCTGCGAGTGACAAAAATATCTACTAGCAAATGTTCGCGAGTTAGAATCATCATGTCTCCCAAACATTTGGAAAGAGTTTGCTAGTGGAAAAAAATTTACTAACAAAACTTCTGCAAGTGGACTAAAAAGTTAACTTTGAGCACGGTAGCCTCATAAAGCTTTTCAGGTTTCGGCCATGAAGACATGCCCCACCCTAGCATCAATTACCAATCCCTTCTGTAGGGTGTAGATGGAGATTTAATGGGACTACAGTTTCAAGTTTGCCCTTGTGCGTTGACATCTGTCATGTTCTGTGTCGTTCATAGCTAGCACAAAGTAAAGTTTAGGATATTTTGCACTATTTTTATGCTATTTTGGTACCATTTTTATGCTATTTTGATACTATTTTTATGCTTTTTTGATACTACTTTTGTGCTATTTAGATACTATTTTTATGCTATTTTGTTACTATTTTTTTATAGAATTGTCAAATAAGTCGCATTCTATGTTTAAGCTATCCCGGTCATGGTTGGTGGATATTTTTGAACAATGCAAAAAATCTTTTTTTCGCTGTTTAAATAGGGCAGACTGAGAAAAATAGTTTGCAAAAAGAATGGAGTAAAAAGCTTTTTTACGTTATATGATAAAGAATCTCAATAAACCTTTTAAGGCGCGTTGACACCTCTTAAAAATTCACCGCCAGTTAATATCGCGTTTCAAAATATTCAGTAACTAGATGTATTTCATTTTAGCTTTTAATTGTAAATATTTCACAGAATTGTATTTTATAATGTTATTGTCTATTTTTTGTCATATTTTGCTATTTGTTAGTTTTCTCTCGGAGAAATTAGCTATAAAAGCTACTCTTAAATTCGAAACAAAATAAAGTTTTTGTATGTATGTATGTATGTATGTATGTATCACATGTAATACGAATTGCGGTGTGATATTTTATTTGCGCACACGAACTGTTCTCGATCTGGTTATTTCATGGCAAGTTAGCTTTCGTTCTTGTCAAATTTTCTTTGTGTCAGGACGAAAATCCGTAAGAAAACTTCTTGCCCATTTTCGTCTCCGAACAAAGCAAAGAGGCGAAAATCTGGTGGAACCAGCAGCTTCAGCGCCGAACAAGGTTAACAAGATCTTTCGCTCATGATCTGAGCGACCGTGAGTCGCATTGTAAGCAGCGGTTTACGCAGTAAAAACGTGTAAGATAAAAGAGATGACAGGAGACAAAGGTATAAAGTATTCATTCTCTTCGTTCCTTTATTTACTCTCTCCCTACTCAGCAAGATTGTATGCTCCCTGTGCAGAAACTTGCACAGCGAGAGAGTCAAGCACAGATGTAGATGTAGCCGATGTAGATCTCGAGATTTCCTCCAGGGGATTTCCTCTTTTTGGCTTCACGAGGCATGGTTTCAAAAAATGTTTGGACAGCGAAGAAGTCTAAACTCGAACAACATAATACCAATGACGCCAATTAAATCTTCTTAATAAAAGAAACAACCACGGCCGGCAGTTTAAATACAAATCTGTTTAATCCTATTAGTATTTTTTTCGGTTCTTGGGTGATTTTACTGCAACGTAGACGTCTGTTTATTTCAAGTTGTCATGACCCATTGTTGTGTAAACTGACCCATGTCGACATCTGTCAGTGCGCAGGGGATTTTAACACCTAATCATATCAATCTTGCAAAAGGTTTTTCGTCTTTTTCTCGATAAAATAAAAGTGCATATAAGGGTGAACATTTTTAATTGGTTTACGCGCGTCTTCAAACGGAATTGGCCGAAAATCGGCAGGTATGTTCCAGCTTGTAGCTCCTTCGAGAAAGCCGGGCTTTGTTTAATTTCCCTTCTGTTTAAGAGTTGTAGCCTCTTTAGTAAAAGGAAACACCCGCGTTCAGAATATCAAACTTTAGGAGGGTGTAAAGAAAAACCACATCTGGAAAATGGCCGACACCCTTTTTGAGGGTGATGTGTGAGAAAAAATTTCCGATGTTGACCGCGCTGCTTCGATAATTCACGTGCGGAAGCGAACCAGTTTAAGCGAAGCAGTGTTTCTGGTCACTTCTTTTCATATCACTCCGACAATGACTTTTTAGAAAATTTCAAAAACATGATTGTATTCTATAACTATTAAGATTTCAGAAAATGTATTGGTGGATGGGGTTTTCTTTCAAAGCGCCAGCTTAAGGGCGCGATTTCCAAACACTGTCAATCCACCTACCATGATACCTTAATACTATCTTTATGCCAGTTTTACTGTATTTTCCAACTGTTTTTATGTTATTTTGTGCGATTCATATGCTGTTTTATGCTGTTTTATTGTATGCCATTATTAAAGCTATTTTAAAGTTATTTTCCTATATTTAAAATGTATTTGATATATATCTTTTCCTATATGGTCTACTGTAATTTTTAAACTGTTTAAAGTGCTATTGAGATGTAATTTAAGACAGCAGAGTTCAATGGCATTTAAGACAGGTTTTACCACCTTTAAAATCAGTCGAAAAATGTATTAAAAATATAATTTTGCACCTACTTTAACCATGTTTTTACAAAATACATTTAAATTCTTGTTAAAACTAGTTTAAAAATAGTCTTGCAGATTAAATGCTGTTTTTAAAACGATTTGTGTGCTGTTTTTATTCCGAGTGCTGTGTTTCTCGAGAAATTTTTAAAGTAGTTACAGACTATTTTAATTATATTTTTATACTTAACAAACAATTTGGATTTTTCGAATTTTAAATAAATATTTTCAAAATCTATTTAAAGTACATTTCAAACTTTGTTTCAATATCGTTTTAAACAGGTTTAAATGCCATTAAAATCAGTCGAAAAATACATTAAAAATACACTTTTGCCCTATTTTTAATCTATTTCATAAAATAGGTGTAAAGCAGTTTTTAGAAATAGATATAAATACATTTAAAACAGTGTTTGGTTTGGTAAATAGTGATATGTGTTATCTCTTACGATACACATCGTGGCGATGGTCCCATAAGCGACTAGCCAATCAGCCTCTATTGTCTCCAACGCAAACCACTGCGGGACAAGCAATAGAACAGGTGCATTCCACACGGCGTTTTGGCTTGGCGTGGCGTTTATGAGATACTTGGCATTCATTGCACAGTTGGCGTTCATATTTGTGGCAACGGATAAAAGTTAATTTAATATTATAATGAAAGTTCTTATAACTGAGAGCCGATACAAAGGTTAGTATTTGTGATCCTCTGAACATCCAGCTGACGCATTTGCATCAACTGAAAACAGACTCTGGAAATTAAATTTCCGAACTACTGAGGAAAACAAAAAACAAAAAAAAAACATATCTTGTCTGGTTCAATTTAACGACAGTTGTGTTCATTGATAACTGTTTTGGGAGTAGGTGCCAGTATTGCTGGACTGAGTTAAGTTTTGTCTTAAAGACATAAGACAAGACAAATCCCAGTTCTCGTGTTGCCTTTGTGAATGGTTGACAGACAAAACGCGTCGAGTTATTTTGTTATTGATTAGCAGATACGAATCCTCAGCTTGATGTTTAAATATCGAAATTCTCCTCACCTTATGATAAGCAAACTATGGGGAGGTTAGAGAGGAGAATAAACATGATGACATTTGGGCTTAAATGGTTTTACAGTGATTTTTAAGCCTCCTAAAGTCTTCTACAATTGCTAAATCATTGCTAAGGTACAATGGTTAAGATCGTAGCAGCTCAGCTCCGTTGTAACCACGCGGATGCTGGAAAGTTCTTTGCTTTGCTTGGGTATCGTGTGATCTCGAAAGGAAAAGGCCTTGAAATCTTGAAAGCTGCTGAAAAGCCACTTTAAGGACGAAGCATGCGGACCGATCTTTAAAGCCAAGGGCTTCTTAAGGGAGTCATAGATGTCGAAATATATCATCCGTCATCCTAATTACTATTTTTTTCCCATATCCGTTGAATACAGGACTTGAAACTTTAACTTGCTATTTTGATTTCCAAATTACTGGTACCAATTTTTCGTTAAAAGAAGTTAGAAAGTTGCCAAACTTTGTAATGAAAATGCATAAACGAAACTAACAAATGTATCAATATTGAAGATTCGTTACCAGGATTCATAATAAAATTAAGAAAAAACGTTCTCTGGTAAAAAGTTTTACAAAGACTATTAGCTTTCGAAAGACTGAACTGCTGTCTTCAACGGATAAAACAGCGCAAGAAATTAAATAATAACGGAAATTTCGCATAAATTAAAAGATAAAAGCAGGTGCAAAAAAGAATGTTAAAAATGCTAGAAAAAATAGTGTTTCTTTAAGAGAATGTGGTATTGTCTTGGGAGCAGGCACGAATTGTTGTCCGCCCCAACAGTTTTTGCCGTGTGCCATGACTCCAATGTCTTTCTACTCCGGTTGTTCGCTTTGTCGATGATCTTAGAAATGTTGAAGTCAATAACGTGATTAAAAGTCCACGCGTGTTTTGCGACATTTGAGCCTTTAGTACAATACTTTATGTTTCCTTTTGTAGGTAAAATATAAATTCATTTTCTAATCGACGTTGTCCTCGGCGTCGCCATCGTAGTTTCTAAAGCTCCCTAATGTATGTGACGGAGCACGTGTACACCAGAAGAGTTGGTCGGTATGTTCTTTAAATGGGCTGAGCCAACAAACCGCAGTCCTTCCTTACATCTTGCCCCTAGAGCTACATTGGCGAAACAAAAAGATCCTTTTCCACTATGAGGAAAGAACACATGAGGAACATTAAGTATTGTACTAAAGGCTCAAATGTCGCTAAACACGCGTGGACTTTAAATCACGTTATTGACTTCAACAATTCTAAGATCATCGACAAAGCGAACAACCGGAGTAGAAAGACATTGGAGTCATGGCACACGGCAAAAACTGTTGGGGCGGACAACAATTCGTGCCTGCTCCCAAGACAATACCACATTCTATTTAAAAAAAAACACTATTTTTTTTTTCTAGCATTTTTAACACTCTATTTTGCACGTGCTTTTATCTTTTAATTTATGCGAAAATTGTTCGTTATATTTTAATTTCTTGCGCCTTTATTCTTCACATGTTTTTATCCGTTCAAGACAGCAGTTCAGTCTGTCGAAAGCTCATAGTCTTTGTAAAACTTTTTACCAGAGAAAGATTTTTCTTAATTTTATGAAACTAACAAAGCTACTAATTCGCCAGCTGAAGCAAGGTAAAAGGTTATACCGGTTTACGCAAAGCTCTCTTTCCAGCAATTTAATTTCAACCACATGAGAAGTCAGAAATCCAACGTAACACGTGCTCCGTCACTAAAACGTATACTTTTTTGCTATGACCTGCTTCTGCAATGGTGAAGTTGATTTCGTGCACACGTCTAAATTCCCCAACCCACAGCGCGGAGAGAAATGCCGGTTTCTATTACCGAAACAAATTCGCTATGGAGCAAACAAAATTATCATAATGTTTACATAGGAGAAAGGAAATCCGACCGCTTCGTCCTGACTTTATTTGAACACTAAAAACTTATTCACTGACGTCAAAAATAAGGAGAAAATAAAGATAGCCGCTTATTATCTAGGAAGCCATTAGAATCTTTTCAAAACTTTTTTTGATGCTTGAAGCCGAAGTTTGTTATATTTAATTCAAAATTCATCCTTAGATGTTCGCTTCTTTAACAAAAAAGGGTATCCGCTTGCCGTTGGCACATGAGCCTCAGGACTAAGCTCGTTTGGATAAAGCTGTAAAAACATAAGTTAACCGCAAAATTGAATTTGTTTTTCTCGATTGCCTCTAAACTTGCCCACGCTCGGCTGTATTTATCTTTCACGTCAATCACCACAAACCATCCCCACTTTAACTCTGCATAAAAAGGAGCAGCAAGTTCCAAATTTGCACCAATTCACGGCCAACAGATCCGACGTAAAGTTGCTTCGTGTTTAACCACATCTACGGAATTTAACGGGCAAGATATCACTGCATTCAGAACCATGAAGTTGATCCTTGCACTCCTTTTTGTCGCTCTGACAACTGTGGTGTACGCTTACCCTGGTGAGAGGAGAGAGGAAAATGTCCAGCTTAATGATGATGACGATGATGATGCTGCTGCTTTTGCTGCTGCTTTTGCTGCTATCGCTGAGAACGATGACGTCGCAAAACGGGTAGGAAAATCAATCGTTTAACTGAGGGACGTTCGCGCTAATTGTCATTGCGCATTACTTACTGCTTAGCATTGAACTAATGTAACTGTTTTAAATGCACGATGACCCCATTTTTCTACGGAATGCCACCATCAAATATCACTCGCACTATGTCGTTCACTTGAACTATTGTGTTTGAACTATTTTAGCATTAATGTGTTGGATGAAAGAGTTTTTCTCTTTTCTTTAGTTATCTTACCATTTCAATCGCAGTTGAGTGCGGGTTGTCTTTCTAAGCTTTCTTTTGCCCATATCTATGCTTCTGATACTAGTAAGGTGAAATGTAAGTGATCGAGTACATGGCTAATAAAAGAAATTAAAACGAAAGAAATTGTAAAAGAGAAATAGAGGAAAAGAGTGATGATAATGATAACGATGATGATGATGATGACGATAATAATACTGAGGATAATACCGATGATTATGGCGACTAATAAGGAGGAGCAGCTCGATGCAAATTGTGCATGTTTAGCATGTTTTGCATCATTTTTTTTTCCCTAGGTTATTGAAATTCGCGGTAATTTCTTGACTTCATTATTCTTATTGCAGGGTTGCAAAACCGAGTTGGCGAAGTGCCTGTTTTCAGCGGGGAGGATCATATCAATGGTTAGAAACTGCTATTCAGCAGCAAAGACGTGTTACCGCGGATGAGTTCCCTGTGATGAGTTCCCTGTGATAGTCTTGTATAACTTTCACAGACAGCATCTTGTCAAGGTTTTGTTTTGATAACCCAAGGAAAGGTTATTGATTTAAATAAAACTCATCAATACTATTAAAGTTGTCAAGCTCTTTTCTGTACATCTAGTTATTCTGGGCTATGAAGTTGATATAAATATACAGCAAATTGTGTGCAAAATTTAGAATATATCGTCAATGTACCTTTTCCAGACAAGTGGTTTAAGAATACTTCGGTTAAGAATCTCTGTTTCTACCACCGTCATTAAGATATTGGCGAAAGCCACTGCCATCTTGGTACCCATGGCAGTTCCATGTATTTGGAGGTAATATTGTCCATTAAACCTGAATGAGTTTTCTTGGACGATTTTCTTTAGCGCTCTTTTAAGGTACTGTGTAGGAATGGGAGGGATGTCTTTATAGAAAGAGTCGTATGTCTTTCACAGTGTCTCTATCCCCTCCTCCTGAGGTAAATTTGTGTATAAGCTCGTCAGGTCCATCGAATAGCATTTCCCGGTACTATTATTGTTTCTGTGATTTTGATAAAGTCGGTCGCGTCTTTTGGATACGACTTCTGTTTGTGTGCTATGGGCGGAAGTAGCCTGTC
>JAHPZR010034963.1:0-10216 GCA_019787425.1 Platygyra sinensis
GACAGGCTACTTCCGCCCATAGCACACAAACAGAAGTCGTATCCAAAAGACGCGACCGACTTTATCAAAATCACAGAAACAATAATAGTACCGGGAAATGCTATTCGATGGACCTGACGAGCTTATACACAAATTTACCTCAGGAGGAGGGGATAGAGACACTGTGAAAGACATACGACTCTTTCTATAAAGACATCCCTCCCATTCCTACACAGTACCTTAAAAGAGCGCTAAAGAAAATCGTCCAAGAAAACTCATTCAGGTTTAATGGACAATATTACCTCCAAATACATGGAACTGCCATGGGTACCAAGATGGCAGTGGCTTTCGCCAATATCTTAATGACGGTGGTAGAAACAGAGATTCTTAACCGAAGTATTCTTAAACCACTTGTCTGGAAAAGGTACATTGACGATATATTCTAAATTTTGCACACAATTTGCTGTATATTTATATCAACTTCATAGCCCAGAATAACTAGATGTACAGAAAAGAGCTTGACAACTTTAATAGTATTGATGAGTTTTATTTAAATCAATAACCTTTCCTTGGGTTATCAAAACAAAACCTTGACAAGATGCTGTCTGTGAAAGTTATACAAGACTATCACAGGGAACTCATCACAGGGAACTCATCCGCGGTAACACGTCTTTGCTGCTGAATAGCAGTTTCTAACCATTGATATGATCCTCCCCGCTGAAAACAGGCACTTCGCCAACTCGGTTTTGCAACCCTGCAATAAGAATAATGAAGTCAAGAAATTACCGCGAATTTCAATAACCTAGGGAAAAAAAAATGATGCAAAACATGCTAAACATGCACAATTTGCATCGAGCTGCTCCTCCTTATTAGTCGCCATAATCATCGGTATTATCCTCAGTATTATTATCGTCATCATCATCATCATCGTTATCATTATCATCACTCTTTTCCTCTATTTCTCTTTTACAATTTCTTTCGTTTTAATTTCTTTTATTAGCCATGTACTCGATCACTTACATTTCACCTTACTAGTATCAGAAGCATAGATATGGGCAAAAGAAAGCTTAGAAAGACAACCCGCACTCAACTGCGATTGAAATGGTAAGATAACTAAAGAAAAGAGAAAAACTCTTTCATCCAACACATTAATGCTAAAATAGTTCAAACACAATAGTTCAAGTGAACGACATAGTGCGAGTGATATTTGATGGTGGCATTCCGTAGAAAAATGGGGTCATCGTGCATTTAAAACAGTTACATTAGTTCAATGCTAAGCAGTAAGTAATGCGCAATGACAATTAGCGCGAACGTCCCTCAGTTAAACGATTGATTTTCCTACCCGTTTTGCGACGTCATCGTTCTCAGCGATAGCAGCAAAAGCAGCAGCAAAAGCAGCAGCATCATCATCGTCATCATCATTAAGCTGGACATTTTCCTCTCTCCTCTCACCAGGGTAAGCGTACACCACAGTTGTCAGAGCGACAAAAAGGAGTGCAAGGATCAACTTCATGGTTCTGAATGCAGTGATATCTTGCCCGTTAAATTCCGTAGATGTGGTTAAACACGAAGCAACTTTACGTCGGATCTGTTGGCCGTGAATTGGTGCAAATTTGGAACTTGCTGCTCCTTTTTATGCAGAGTTAAAGTGGGGATGGTTTGTGGTGATTGACGTGAAAGATAAATACAGCCGAGCGTGGGCAAGTTTAGAGGCAATCGAGAAAAACAAATTCAATTTTGCGGTTAACTTATGTTTTTACAGCTTTATCCAAACGAGCTTAGTCCTGAGGCTCATGTGCCAACGGCAAGCGGATACCCTTTTTTGTTAAAGAAGCGAACATCTAAGGATGAATTTTGAATTAAATATAACAAACTTCGGCTTCAAGCATCAAAAAAAGTTTTGAAAAGATTCTAATGGCTTCCTAGATAATAAGCGGCTATCTTTATTTTCTCCTTATTTTTGACGTCAGTGAATAAGTTTTTAGTGTTCAAATAAAGTCAGGACGAAGCGGTCGGATTTCCTTTCTCCTATGTAAACATTATGATAATTTTGTTTGCTCCATAGCGAATTTGTTTCGGTAATAGAAACCGGCATTTCTCTCCGCGCTGTGGGTTGGGGAATTTAGACGTGTGCACGAAATCAACTTCACCATTGCAGAAGCAGGTCATAGCAAAAAAGTATACGTTTTAGTGACGGAGCACGTGTTACGTTGGATTTCTGACTTCTCATGTGGTTGAAATTAAATTGCTGGAAAGAGAGCTTTGCGTAAACCGGTATAACCTTTTACCTTGCTTCAGCTGGCGAATTAGTAGCTTTGTTAGTTTCATAAAATTAAGAAAAATCTTTCTCTGGTAAAAAGTTTTACAAAGACTATGAGCTTTCGACAGACTGAACTGCTGTCTTGAACGGATAAAAACATGTGAAGAATAAAGGCGCAAGAAATTAAAATATAACGAACAATTTTCGCATAAATTAAAAGATAAAAGCACGTGCAAAATAGAGTGTTAAAAATGCTAGAAAAAAAAAATAGTGTTTTTTTTTTAAATAGAATGTGGTATTGTCTTGGGAGCAGGCACGAATTGTTGTCCGCCCCAACAGTTTTTGCCGTGTGCCATGACTCCAATGTCTTTCTACTCCGGTTGTTCGCTTTGTCGATGATCTTAGAATTGTTGAAGTCAATAACGTGATTTAAAGTCCACGCGTGTTTAGCGACATTTGAGCCTTTAGTACAATACTTAATGTTCCTCATGTGTTCTTTCCTCATAGTGGAAAAGGATCTTTTTGTTTCGCCAATGTAGCTCTAGGGGCAAGATGTAAGGAAGGACTGCGGTTTGTTGGCTCAGCCCATTTAAAGAACATACCGACCAACTCTTCTGGTGTACACGTGCTCCGTCACATACATTAGGGAGCTTTAGAAACTACGATGGCGACGCCGAGGACAACGTCGATTAGAAATGAATTTATATTTTACCTACAAAAGGAAACATAAAGTATTGTACTAAAGGCTCAAATGTCGCAAAACACGCGTGGACTTTTAATCACGTTATTGACTTCAACATTTCTAAGATCATCGACAAAGCGAACAACCGGAGTAGAAAGACATTGGAGTCATGGCACACGGCAAAAACTGTTGGGGCGGACAACAATTCGTGCCTGCTCCCAAGACAATACCACATTCTCTTAAAGAAACACTATTTTTTCTAGCATTTTTAACATTCTTTTTTGCACCTGCTTTTATCTTTTAATTTATGCGAAATTTCCGTTATTATTTAATTTCTTGCGCTGTTTTTATCCGTTGAAGACAGCAGTTCAGTCTTTCGAAAGCTAATAGTCTTTGTAAAACTTTTTACCAGAGAACGTTTTTTCTTAATTTTATTATGAATCCTGGTAACGAATCTTCAATATTGATACATTTGTTAGTTTCGTTTATGCATTTTCATTACAAAGTTTGGCAACTTTCTAACTTCTTTTAACGAAAAATTGGTACCAGTAATTTGGAAATCAAAATAGCAAGTTAAAGTTTCAAGTCCTGTATTCAACGGATATGGGAAAAAAATAGTAATTAGGATGACGGATGATATATTTCGACATCTATGACTCCCTTAAGAAGCCCTTGGCTTTAAAGATCGGTCCGCATGCTTCGTCCTTAAAGTGGCTTTTCAGCAGCTTTCAAGATTTCAAGGCCTTTTCCTTTCGAGATCACACGATACCCAAGCAAAGCAAAGAACTTTCCAGCATCCGCGTGGTTACAACGGAGCTGAGCTGCTACGATCTTAACCATTGTACCTTAGCAATGATTTAGCAATTGTAGAAGACTTTAGGAGGCTTAAAAATCACTGTAAAACCATTTAAGCCCAAATGTCATCATGTTTATTCTCCTCTCTAACCTCCCCATAGTTTGCTTATCATAAGGTGAGGAGAATTTCGATATTTAAACATCAAGCTGAGGATTCGTATCTGCTAATCAATAACAAAATAACTCGACGCGTTTTGTCTGTCAACCATTCACAAAGGCAACACGAGAACTGGGATTTGTCTTGTCTTATGTCTTTAAGACAAAACTTAACTCAGTCCAGCAATACTGGCACCTACTCCCAAAACAGTTATCAATGAACACAACTGTCGTTAAATTGAACCAGACAAGATATGTTTTTTTTTTGTTTTTTTTTTCCTCAGTAGTTCGGAAATTTAATTTCCAGAGTCTGTTTTCAGTTGATGCAAATGCGTCAGCTGGATGTTCAGAGGATCACAAATACTAACCTTTGTATCGGCTCTCAGTTATAAGAACTTTCATTATAATATTAAATTAACTTTTATCCGTTGCCACAAATATGAACGCCAACTGTGCAATGAATGCCAAGTATCTCATAAACGCCACGCCAAGCCAAAACGCCGTGTGGAATGCACCTGTTCTATTGCTTGTCCCGCAGTGGTTTGCGTTGGAGACAATAGAGGCTGATTGGCTAGTCGCTTATGGGACCATCGCCACGATGTGTATCGTAAGAGATAACACATATCACTATTTACCAAACCAAACACTGTTTTAAATGTATTTATATCTATTTCTAAAAACTGCTTTACACCTATTTTATGAAATAGATTAAAAATAGGGCAAAAGTGTATTTTTAATGTATTTTTCGACTGATTTTAATGGCATTTAAACCTGTTTAAAACGATATTGAAACAAAGTTTGAAATGTACTTTAAATAGATTTTGAAAATATTTATTTAAAATTCGAAAAATCCAAATTGTTTGTTAAGTATAAAAATATAATTAAAATAGTCTGTAACTACTTTAAAAATTTCTCGAGAAACACAGCACTCGGAATAAAAACAGCACACAAATCGTTTTAAAAACAGCATTTAATCTGCAAGACTATTTTTAAACTAGTTTTAACAAGAATTTAAATGTATTTTGTAAAAACATGGTTAAAGTAGGTGCAAAATTATATTTTTAATACATTTTTCGACTGATTTTAAAGGTGGTAAAACCTGTCTTAAATGCCATTGAACTCTGCTGTCTTAAATTACATCTCAATAGCACTTTAAACAGTTTAAAAATTACAGTAGACCATATAGGAAAAGATATATATCAAATACATTTTAAATATAGGAAAATAACTTTAAAATAGCTTTAATAATGGCATACAATAAAACAGCATAAAACAGCATATGAATCGCACAAAATAACATAAAAACAGTTGGAAAATACAGTAAAACTGGCATAAAGATAGTATTAAGGTATCATGGTAGGTGGATTGACAGTGTTTGGAAATCGCGCCCTTAAGCTGGCGCTTTGAAAGAAAACCCCATCCACCAATACATTTTCTGAAATCTTAATAGTTATAGAATACAATCATGTTTTTGAAATTTTCTAAAAAGTCATTGTCGGAGTGATATGAAAAGAAGTGACCAGAAACACTGCTTCGCTTAAACTGGTTCGCTTCCGCACGTGAATTATCGAAGCAGCGCGGTCAACATCGGAAATTTTTTCTCACACATCACCCTCAAAAAGGGTGTCGGCCATTTTCCAGATGTGGTTTTTCTTTACACCCTCCTAAAGTTTGATATTCTGAACGCGGGTGTTTCCTTTTACTAAAGAGGCTACAACTCTTAAACAGAAGGGAAATTAAACAAAGCCCGGCTTTCTCGAAGGAGCTACAAGCTGGAACATACCTGCCGATTTTCGGCCAATTCCGTTTGAAGACGCGCGTAAACCAATTAAAAATGTTCACCCTTATATGCACTTTTATTTTATCGAGAAAAAGACGAAAAACCTTTTGCAAGATTGATATGATTAGGTGTTAAAATCCCCTGCGCACTGACAGATGTCGACATGGGTCAGTTTACACAACAATGGGTCATGACAACTTGAAATAAACAGACGTCTACGTTGCAGTAAAATCACCCAAGAACCGAAAAAAATACTAATAGGATTAAACAGATTTGTATTTAAACTGCCGGCCGTGGTTGTTTCTTTTATTAAGAAGATTTAATTGGCGTCATTGGTATTATGTTGTTCGAGTTTAGACTTCTTCGCTGTCCAAACATTTTTTGAAACCATGCCTCGTGAAGCCAAAAAGAGGAAATCCCCTGGAGGAAATCTCGAGATCTACATCGGCTACATCTACATCTGTGCTTGACTCTCTCGCTGTGCAAGTTTCCGCACAGGGAGCATACAATCTTGCTGAGTAGGGAGAGAGTAAATAAAGGAACGAAGAGAATGAATACTTTATACCTTTGTCTCCTGTCATCTCTTTTATCTTACACGTTTTTACTGCGTAAACCGCTGCTTACAACTCCTGCGTAACACTGTAGCGCTAAACTCGTACCAAGGCGTTTCCGCGCTCAACACAAAACATTTTGGTTTGTATAAAATTTGAGAAGGGAGGCAACTCCCACACATGCTTTTTTGACACAAAAAAACATTACAAAATACTCCCACTGTTCGCAATTTTTCTTGCGCGTATGAGGTCGCCCAATCTCCGTACGAAAAACAACATGTCGGAAGGTAATACCAGAAGCGTTTTAGCGAAATTTTCCGATAATAATTGCGAGAAGAGGAAGGATTTAAAAAAAAAAGGTTTAAAAAACCTGTGCGGGATAGGGAGGGGAGCACTAGCGCGCGCTGGCTGATGTGATTGGGATTTAGGTAACAGTACGATCATGTTGCGAAAAGCGAATTGAGACAAAACTTTGCAAAAATCACAAATTCTCCGACTATCGCAAAAGTATTGGAATACAAACTCGGCCAAGTTGTAGAAAATTTTTCCCACCTCATTTTGTGTTTGTTTAGTTTCGTGAAAGCAACGAAATTTAGAGATTCGAGCCAATATTCGGAGTACGTTCAAAATGTGTTGGCAAAGAGTTGTCTCCCTTGTCAAATTTTATACAAACCAAAAAAACACATTTTTGTTTTTTTTTTTTGCTTAGCGCGGAAAGGCCTAGGTACCAGTTTAACGCTACATTGTTACGGAGGATTTGTAAGCAGTGGTTTTTCCCGTAAAATCCCGTAATTATAAGATACAAAGAGATGACAAGAGAGACAAAGGCAAACTGTTCATTCTTTTCATTCCTTTATTTACTCTCGTCTCTCCTCAGCAGATTGTGTGCTCCCTGGTGGTTTCGGAATCGTTCCGTTCTCCAGCAATTTCTTGCAACTTGCAACTTGTTGTATTTTGGGGTTGTGTGACCTTTAGCCTTCAAACGTTACATTTGAACGTAAGTCTTAGGGAACTAAAAAGGAAGACGATCAATACCAATTTTGAATTAGGACGGTGTATTTCCAGCCTTGAAACCTACCACAGAGGTGAGGATTACTGAAAAATTTTTTTTAAATGCTCAATATACAGTGCTATGTCAAGGGATGGCAGGCACCTACACGCGCGGTAAAATGCGTGTAGTCTGCGTGTAGTATTCGTGGACGAGTGCGTGGACAGTGCGTGGGCAGTGCGTGTAATTAACTGCGTGTAAAATTTACTCTTTAGGTAGTTACACGCATTTGCGTGTAATTTCACCGGTATGCGTGTATTTAAACTGGAAGAGGAAGCCTTTGTTATTCCTACACGCATTTGCGTGTATGAATTAATAACGAGCTCATGTATGAATAACAAACGAGTACCTAAGAAACAATCTTCTTTCGTAATCTGTAACAGCCCGCACTTCTGCTTAACGTCGAAACTTAATTCTTAGAGATCTCTGAATTTCGTTTACATTTACGTTAAAAGACGAACGTCGTATGTCGCAACGTAAATGCGCACAAAATGCCATTTCACTCCTGTTCCTTCGAACAGCAATGAAATAGATACTCGCGTACTCTCTTTTAATTTGCTAATTGCCATCACTTCTGTTTAAATAGCGAAGATCGAAACTTTTATAGCAAAATCTAACTTTTGTTCACATTTTTCAATTTCATCAGATTCGTGTACTATGTAGTCTATGTTTTTCACCCGACTCGTTCGACATTCGGGCTTAAATTACTATTGGTGATATTCACGTGACTTCAATAAAATTCAAACTACAACACTTTGAAAGCGACATAATTGTTATGTTATCTCATAACACGCCAGTCGCTCGCTGGCGCCGCTTGTTGTTGAAACTCGAACGGAAAAATATTTTACTATGAAGCGGTAACCAGTTTAATGAAACTGCTCGATTCTATCGGAACGTTTTTACGACCAAGAGCAAGAAGGCGAAAGATTAAACTATATCACAGTGCAGTCCACTACGATAAATGTTACACAAGGTAAATGCTTTGTTTTCATTACACGCACTTAAAATATTCTGTTCTCACTACACGCACTTAATGAGTTCCAGTTGCACGAACTGCGTGTAAAATTACACGCAATATCACGTCTAATGAGTCAAAATACACGCGTGTAAATACACGCATTTTCTTGTCTTTGCGTGTAAGGTGCGTGGGCGGGACTGCGTGGGCACTGCGTGGGCACTGCGTGTAATGTGCGTGTACTACACGCGCTTTAAACGCGGCCGTGTAAATGCTGCAATTCCTTTGACCGGTACTGGATGTGTGAATTTTTGTCCATAAAAAAATAGCTGTTTACCAAGTTTGCAATATTTGTGGGTGACAGACACAGCAATACATGTATATATACATGTAAAGAACCTTAAAGCTACCATTAAAATTGACGGTTGGTGTTAAGGAAACGAGCTCTAATTAAACCTCAGTTGCTGTAGGGTCTTTTTCGGCAGCTCTCCAGTTTTGTTTCCATGTGAATTGGAGATATCAATTGCTTTGTGTTCAAGCAGACCACCTGCCTTTGTCTCCTGCTGTAAGCAAATTGTTTGGCAATTTCACAAATGCCCATGGCTTTGGGGTGGTGGAGGGCCATGGCATCTATGATCTCCTCACCGGAAAAATAGGGGAACTGCAGACTAGTCCTGCAAATTGCTGGATATAAAAATACATGAATAAATGTTTTGTCATTGATATGTTCCTGAACTTTTTACCTTGTTTTCATTCTTATAGAAGAGTATGTGGAAGCCAAGAGGGCACGCTTAGAACAAGGACAACAGTAACTCAATAGGCCATGTTTAGAGTCTTAAATTATCCATACCTCCTGCACTGCAGGAATACTCCCACCCCTCTGGAAATAGAAATTATTAACTTAAGATAAAACAGCCAAGGGCTCGAAATAACACTCACAAACTCGCAAAATGCGAGTGCTTTTGATAATCTGCGAGTGACAAAAATATCTACTAGCAAATGTTCGCGAGTTAGAATCATCATGTCTCCCAAACATTTGGAAAGAGTTTGCTAGTGGAAAAAAATTTACTAACAAAACTTCTGCAAGTGGACTAAAAAGTTAACTTTGAGCACGGTAGCCTCATAAAGCTTTTCAGGTTTCGGCCATGACGACATGCCCCACCCTAGCATCAATTACCAATCCCTTCTGTAGGGTGTAGATGGAGATTTAATGGACTACAGTTTCAAGTTTGCCCTTGTGCGTTGACATCTGTCATGTTCTGTGTCGTTCATAGCTAGCACAAAGTAAAGTTTAGGATATTTTGCACTATTTTTATGCTATTTTGGTACCATTTTTATGCTATTTTGATACTATTTTTATGCTTTTTTGATACTACTTTTGTGCTATTTAGATACTATTTTTATGCTATTTTGTTTACTATTTTTTATAGAATTGTCAAATAAGTCGCATTCTATGTTTAAAGCTATCCCGGTCATGGTGGTGGATATTTTTGAACAATGCAAAAAATCTTTTTTTCGCTGTTTAAATAGGGCAGACTGAGAAAAATAGTTTGCAAAAAGAATGGAGTAAAAAGCTTTTTTACGTTATATGATAAAGAATCTCAATTAAACCTTTTAAGGCGCGTGACACCTCTTAAAATTCCACCGCCAGTTAATATCGCTTTCAAATATTCAGTAAATAGATGTATTTCATTTTAGCTTTTAATTGTAAATCTTTCACTAGAATTGTAATTTTTATACAATGTTCTTGTCTATTTTGTTGTCATATTTTTGCTATTGTGTTAGTTTTCTTTATCAGCTCGGAGAAATTAGCTATAAAAGCTATCTCTTAAATTCGAGACAAAATGTTAGGCTTTCGTTCTTGTCAAATTTTCTTTGTGTCAGGACGAAAATCCGCAAGAACACTTCTTGCCCATTGTCGTCTCCGAACAAAGCAAAGAGGCGAAAATCTGGTGAACCAGCAGGTTCAGCGCCGAACAAGGTTAACAAGATCTTTCGCTCATGATCTGA
>JAHPZR010034964.1:0-15000 GCA_019787425.1 Platygyra sinensis
ACACGAGGTTTGAATATTGTTTTGGGCTCGGAAAATGGGACTCAAAGTTTACGGGCTGGAGATTTTGTCCTCGCTGGCTCTTCTCGCGGTGGCGGTGGATGCGTAAAACGATTTTGGCGAAGAAAACAAGTGGTCCAAAAGGGGATAAATTGCCTGGTTTACTTACGAAATAAGCAAGTAAGTAATGTGTTAACCGAAGTGGTTTAAATCCTAATTGGAGTCGATTCGATAGACAGTCTTGCCTCCTTCTTTCCTTGGCTTCCCTGCTAGTGCCTAGTCCTTCATCAAACACATCCTATCAATTCGAATTTTAACACGGGTTGCTGGATCTCCTTTCAGCCAGAATACAATTTCTTTTTATTGCGCGATACAGTTCTCCATGGACTAATTCCGTACGATCCTCAAGAGAAGTACTAGAAGGAACACGAAGAGATTCCATCCGCTGGAAAGGAGGGTTGCTATTCTCAGTATCGTATGACTGCCACTCGTCGTACTGTTCGCTATATCCCACATAGTGAATTTTCATTCGCTTTCCGATCTTTTCCACGTCTGTCACAACGACAGGATAAAGTTTACGATGATATAGTTTACGATCAGTTTTTGCTTTTTATCTTTTGGGATGACATTTCTAACAAAACCTCGTTCACATACCGATAGCCGAGTGTGTCACGGAGTTTGACGAGCCAATCAGCGCGCCCGTTTAACACTATCCACTGTTTTAGTATATATTAACTAAAACCTATTCACCGAAGTGGAGGTAAATATCCAGCGCTAGCCACCGACACTGAGGTGAATAGTTGTTTTAGTATATACTAAAACAGTGAGATAATATACACCACAAAAAATAATTTGGATGATTTCTTCAAGTGTCACGGATGCAAAACGGGACGCCATTTTTTTTCCCGAGTTGCTCGGAGGTAAATAGCACAGGATATTCGGAGTTTGACGAGCCAATCAGCGCGCGCATTTAACACTACCCACTGTTTTAGTATATGCTAATAATAGATAACTCGAGGTCGCCTCTTCTAAAATCATAACCAGTTCTCGACCAGAGTGTGCAAACTACCCACCATTTTAGACCAACACTAGCAGGCGGCGAGCAAGCTGCTAGAGCCCCTGGGGGAGAGGGAGGGAATATCCCATAAAAAAGGACAGGGGTTGTCGTCGGACCTATAAGGGGTTTTGTTACCTCTTAGGGTGTTATGCCTCAGAATGTCGAGAGCGTGAGCTTCCGTGATACCTTTGAGGGTATGGAGAGCAAAAAAAAAAAAGAAATGCCAGGTGATACTTGATGATCAACTTTATCGAAGTAATTGTCTTTGCTATTAAAATAAGGAATTGTTAGTTGCTGTAGTAGTTAGTGAGTGAGCCTGAAGCGAACGAACGGGGCAGCTCCTTAATCGGGAGAAGGTCACATTATAGGGGCCTTGAACACGTTTTTGCGAAACGCAAGAAATTGTGGTAAGATCAAAAGTGCAAGGAATTGTGGTTATGCACGAATGGAAAAACTTACATGCGCTGTTTTCCATTTAGTCTCTCCTCGTTTAAGAATGTTCGGAGGTGGGGATTTTCCATCTGTGTAAATGGCGTTGTTGTTGCTGTTGTCGTTTTTTTTTTTTTTTACAGTTGTTGCTGGGTTTTTACACTTTTGTTAACCTTTAATGCTGCGCAATTAAGGTGGCTGAACACAGTTTTTGATACCTCTGTTTCATTTACAGTTTTCTCTAAACCCATTGATCCTTTGGTCACCAAAAATGGCAGCAAGCAAGTTAACAACACAAACTTCAACTTTTTGATAATTAAGCTGACGTATGTACCGTTGCCATGGCAACATGATCAAATATAAACAGGTGTTTTAAAATCGGTTTTGTTTATTTGCAGAAAATCTAGTCATTAGATTTTCTTTATAATTTGCATGCAACAAGCTTGTAACGATACTCGTAAGTTAGCGCTATTTTAATAATAATTTAACAAACAGATCATTAATTATCCCTCTTTGAAGGTTCACTGGCATATCTTGAATTTCCTTTGTTAAAGTTGAATTTTTTTTCAATCCTCCAGTTACTTATTTCCTAAAGTATTTTCGTGCCAAATTTCGTGAAATTCTAATGAGTGGTTCTCGAGAAATAAGCGCCTCCGAGAAGTCAATTTTTCACTCAATCGCACTTTTTTCGACTTACTACGCATGCGCTGCATTTAACTGGGTTCTTTTAGCAACAAAGAAATAGCAGAGCTGAGTTCTTTGCATCGTTACCTTTCTAACATACCTTTGTAATAAAAGAGTAAAACCATCAATTCAATACATTGTGTTCATTTGTGAAGAAAAATATAGTACAGATAGCGCAGACATTGAGCAAATAAAATGATCGCTCTATGCCATGTTTGTTTTTATGCAATACTTGTGCGCGCGCTGAATCGCGTTAGCAAGAGCGCGCGCCAAAACTGTGTTCGGCCCACCTTAATGAGCCTGGACAACGGAAGCATCAGTCTTACAGAAACAAGGAAGTTTATAGTGGGTCTTACTGGAAAAGTTGAAAATTTCCATGGACATGTCAGCTTTAATTTACAGTATGTAAATCTTGATTACATTGTTTGTAAATTACAATTATCATGTTGGGGTTTTGTAAAATAAAATTGCAGGAAATTTACAATTAACAGATAAAAATAAAGTAATAAATTAATTCTCGAACACGTAAGTATTTATTTATGAAGGTCCATTAAAGCGACACGCGTGAGTAACTGATTAAACTGACGCGGTGTTGGGTTATGCAAGGAACCATTTAGAATTTGAACGCTTTATAAAGTGGCTTACTACATTTTCTCGGAGACTTAAAAGCGCGCGTTGTAATTGCTTGCCATACGTCAGT
The DNA here is from genome assembly GCA_019787425.1 of Platygyra sinensis. Taxonomy (NCBI): domain Eukaryota; kingdom Metazoa; phylum Cnidaria; class Anthozoa; order Scleractinia; family Merulinidae; genus Platygyra; species Platygyra sinensis. The sequence goes on from JAHPZR010034964.1 coordinate 2,868, forward strand.
ATTAATCACGCGTGCACAAATGACGCAAGTATTAGATTAATCTTTGACTGGTCTCATTTACATGTAACTTGATAAGGGATTGTGAAATAAATCAATCCAGACTACAACATGGCTCGCGTGGTCATTTCAGCTCGAAGCAAGAAATCGTACAGATTGAGGACGCTATCCCGGGGACGCTATAAAGCATTTACACTGAATACCATCATTATAGGGGCCCGAAGTATCATCGATTTAGAGCGTTAAATATTCCGAAATATGAACATTCTACACGTAAGACTAATACAACTAACTCTGCCCTTGTATGTTCCCTGTGTTTTAATTTGGCGACATCTATCATTTTGGGCTTTGCTTGTCCTTTCATATAAGAACGAAGCAAGCGAAGCAGCCTTGCGAGTGCTAGTCTAGGCCCCGGGTCTAGGCGTTCTTTGTGGGGGGGGGGGGGGAGCGTTGCGTGACAGGAGACTATGTGAGGGCCCGATCTTCAACAATCAGGAACCAGCGGTTTTCACGTTAGCTATCAGGTTCTCTCGATGTTCGCGCCATGTTGTCATTTCATCATCCTCCATCTGTTCTACAGTAGATTCGCCTCGTCACCGGTCGCAAGGCAAAGTTTTCCGTTACTCAAAAGCTGAAGAAAGCCATTAAGAGTAAACATGAACAAAACAAAGTGAACAGTGATCATCGCAGTAAATTTTCCAATTTAAGCAACTGGAAAGAAGAAGCCTGAAAAAAATCAGGGCTTCAACGGGATTCGAACCCGTGACCTCCGCGATACCGGTGCGATGCATCGCATCGCACCGGTATCGGTATTACTGCGATGATCACTGTTCACTTTCATCTACAACCGCAGTACAAATATGAATTATTTCATATAAACTACACATGAACAAAACAGGTAAGTAATTGTTGCTTAATTTGAACAAATGGGGTAAAGTATTCTGAGTATTAAAGGTCATGATACGTGGACCATTTCGTTTTGCCTTTGGTTGTCAATTTTCATCATCAAGCAGACGTTACACATTGCTTGTAGAATCAACTTTGGTGATGTGTCATTCTGTACGATTACCTGCTGTACATTAAGACAAGACCAGTTTTAATACTACTTTTGATTTGTTGTGGTTGTTGTCGCTGAAATAGCCTTCAGCTGCCACAAAGATTATGCTGGAATATTTGTCGGGGACATTATCTGTTCCAATAAGTAAACAGACACTTGATGAACACGAAATAATATCAAAACACATTACGTCACTTGATATTTTAAGTTAATTTTCAGCCATCTGTTATCCTTCTTTAAGTTTAAAAAAGTCTTTGAAGATTCGCCATTAATATTATGTACTTAGAAGTGAACGCTGTCTATGTAAAAACATATTGTTTTGGTTTGATATTTCAGTCTTAAGGACGTTCGCACCCATTGCTACTGTGCATCTCTAGTGCGCACACTATTCATCAGGCACGCGCGTGCCACATCATGTATTTCAAGCGCGCACACCGAGTCGAAACTCAACATACAGTGTAATATAATCAGGTCTCAAGACTAATGGTAGCCAACTAGCCACAGACTAGTAAAAATTCCATTTTGGCTATAGTGGTTTTTGCCCTTCACTAGCCATTTTCGCTGGTGAAAATTTGTGAGCAAGGGAAGGCCCAGTGGAAAGCAATAAAAAGTTATTTCAATTTTTTTGCAAACCAAAATTGGGTCAAAGCATGCAGAATTCAAAACATCGGCTGTTATAAATATCATATACAATTTATTGGTGCAATACAAACAAGAACTTTAAATTACTAAAATGCAACAGAGCGATTGACTTTTCTGTTTGTTTTTTTCCCAGCAACGAATGGCAAACCAGCTGCTTACCGCTAATGATTAGTCATGCGTGAAATCATACAGAACTAAGGATCACCTACCGATTTATTATCAGTTATTATTCTAGTCAAGTACGTGATTTCAATATCAAAGCTTTCATAGAATCGTGATTTCGCACGTATCTAATAGTTCTAGAAGTTTTGCCGCTAGGAAATAGTCTTTTTGGTGGGCGCCACGTTTTTCACAATGCCCAAGTTTTTTCACATAGCATAGGCAATAAAAAACAAAGCGCAACTTAGTTTAGTGAGAGATTGTTAGTGAAGTTACACCGCTACGGTGCTACGATCAGAGGATCCAAGTTACCCAAAGCTACCGCTATTTTAAGCGTTTTTCACAGTCACTCTGCTCCTTTTTGGTGCGAGTAGTCAACCAAACTACGTAAGTTTTTATTTGCTAAGTTGCTTAGTGGTAGTCTTTTCGTTATCACGAAAGGCTCCATTTAGCTTCTAGGTTTTATTGCCGTGAAATCACTTTCATGAGCTCTAAGGCTTATTGTTAAGTTACTTAGTCCAATTGTCATACGATTGCCATATTGTGATTCTTTCACGCTATATTTAGCTGTTCACAATAGAGCCGTGATATCTTCGTTTGTTACGGTAAGAGTTGTTATCGCCTCAGTTTATTTTCAAGTATCAATTTTCCCGTCTGTTTCATGCTATGCTCTCATTAGTTTATTATGTTTGTTCTACATGTATCCTGTTAGATTTATATTTTTATGTCTTATCTGAGGGACGTATTCTTAACTATCGCTTTTCAGTTTGAACCTTCTACTGCTTATCCTACTACTACTACTACTTCTTATGCGACTACTACATCTACTTGCATGAGTGCAACACCTACTTGTACTACTCGCGAATAAACTCTTGCTCTTAGGCCATCGAAGCTTGATTAAGAAACATGGCCAGAAATCGCGGTCATCGCAACAGCGCACGCGCGGGGTTTCTTAGAAATATGGCCGCCAAATGCTCAAAGGAAATGTATGGCAGAAGTAAAACAAAATAAAATAGAGCAAGTTCTGGCTCACCGGGAACAATTGCGGCGATCCGGTTGAGTTCTTGAAAGTTTCCTCTGCTATTCTGATTAGTTGCTTTTCATCAACAAATGTTACTGGCCCTGCTTTTCGTCGATGTTTGTTTTCGAAGATTGGCTCATACAATGCTCTATATTACGGAGGCTTGAATGCATCCCAAACAGATTTTGATCCACCACAGCAGATTACATAAGCGGGATATCCCAAGTGCCGCGATCGCTTGGGGAAAATCACCGTATGGTGTACTATTTGACCAATTTTCACCTTCGCTGCTGATTTCTTCGCCCTGCTAATTGCCTTCAAAAACAGTCAGAGAAGCGCAAACCAGGTCTACCGAAAGCAAAGATATCAAATGTCACGCGAGCGTCTCATCTGTGTTGATCTGAGAACCACACGTCGTATTCTTGGGCAACAACTGGCATTTTTTCGGCAAATTCCGGCATGTTTGGTATCAAAAGAAACCTAAGAAACCAAGCCTTCTATCTCTGTTGAAGGCTGGGGAGACAGATGACCACTGTCCTTTCAGTCATGACCACATGGCGTGACAAACGTGACATTCGTTTTCGTTTGTCGTTATGTACGACACTGTCATCCGCTCAAGAAAAATGGGAAGATTTTGTGATGTGGAGAGAATTATTGCCCGGTGAAAATGTGGCTCGGTAAGTCTTCTGAGTATTCTTTCATTCCCCGAGACAACAAGTAGTTAGTGAATTGAAGTATTCTGTATGTTTCCTCTCCTTCTAAACTGAAGTAATCATAGCCCTTCAGTCCACAGTAATTAATTGGCCCGCTGCTTATACGCGGGCTCAAATGTCCGCAATTTCTGGCCATGATAACACAAACAGCGGTTATAAACATTGTATTCCAACGCATTTTTATAGATAACTTGACGTTTCGTATGCTAGTCAATATACATTTTCAAAAGTGACCGTTACAATTTTTGAAAACTACGCTATTTCGTCAAATGCTACTTATTGTGAACTAGATCTATGCACTTGATCTGTCATTAAATCAGTTTGTATCTACCAAGTGGAGTTCGGATATCTCGCACCGCGCTACCCCTGTAGTTGTTTAGATTTGAGTAAGAAGCAACCTCTAGAATCTTCCAATTACAATGTACGCTTTAACAAAAAAAACACGGTTAAAAAATTTGAATGATGCCTAATAACATTGCTACTTATGTTGCCAACTCATAAATAAAGTTTAGATAGAACAAATTATTGTGTTCATGAGAAATCGTGAAGACAGCAAGATGTGAAGTTCTGTAAGAATTTCTCACGGAAATGAAAACTTGGGTTTTCGTTGTTGTGCGATCAATGCCTATAATTATAACATCGATGCCTATGGTTGCAATGTATGCCTCATGTATGGAGGGTTGTCCAATTCACACATGTACAATCTGATACGGTCCGATAAAACAACTTTTCGACTGTTTGACAGTCAGTAAATGATTGTTTTCGATCCGTATACGGTCGGAAAACTGCATCTCATTAAGGGGACTCGAAATATAATTCAAGTCTAATCAGAGGCCAGGGGCTGACACAACTTGTCGATCCGTTCGGTTTTTTTTGTACGGATGGAAAACGCCCATCAGTATACGGTCGGAAAATTGCATCTCAATAAGGGGACTTGGGATATAATTCAAGCTCCACCAGAGTCAAGGGGATGACATAGCTTTTTTGGGGGGACTACTCACGTCCTGCGGAGTCGAGGGGGTGACACAGCTTGTGGATCCGTACGGTTTGTACCGATGGAAAGAGCCGTTTTCCATCCGTATACGGTCGGAAAATTGCGTCTCATTAAAGGGACTTAGAATATAATTCAAGTCCTGCTGGAGTCAAGGGGACGAAAGATCTTGTCGATCCGTACGGTTTGTACAGATGGAAAGGGCCGTTTTCCATCCGCATGCGGTCGGAAAATCGCACCTCATTAAGGTCACTTGGAATATAAATCACGTCTCGCGGAGTCGAAGGGGTGACACAACTTGTCGATCCGTACGGTTTGTACGGATGGTAAACGTCGTTTTCTATCCGTATACGGTCGGAAAATTCCATCTCATTATGCGGACAAATAATAGTAGTAATAATAAAACGGTTTAGTAGCAAATATTATGTTTCTTCGAAGTTAAGTTAAATATTAGTCGTGTCATTACATGACACAAAGACGCGCCAATTCGGCTGCTGAGAAGAGTTATTGCATTCTGACCCGCTTGAAAGTCATTTCTCGGGGAGTACTGAACGGAATTGAAACGAAATGCGTCTCTTTCGAAAGCTTTATCAAAGCGCAGAACAGCTAAAATATTTGTTTCTTGTTCACCGGAACTCCCGGTGCACACTTTTTCACATTCATAATTTCGTAAGTGCTGTGTAATATTTACCACAGTTTGCATTCATGTCCATGGTAGCCTGCGTGGCAGGCCGTAGAAAGGGAGTGAGGAAAGTCAAAATGAGCGCGGGATCGGAGGGAGAAGAATCAGGTCGCTAACAATTCTGAAAAGAGGCGTTATTTCTAACATCGGCTAACCTATGATGAATTAGTTCGAAACGATCTCTAGATTTATCCGCCTGGTTGATATAAATAGAGACCTTAAGCACCGCGACGGGAGGTGGCGACGGGGACGGCACATCCGCGTAAAGGCTGAGGCGAGACCGGCGTCGCGTTTCACTCGCCTAAGCATGTTAAGCAACACTGCGACGGCAACTTACATGTAATCCCGCCAGTTTTCTGAAAAGATACCACTTCGAAAATACCTTGAAAACGAGGAAACAATAGACGATGAAGAATTCGTCCTTTTATTGAAGAAAAAGGTTTCAAAGAACCCTAGCTTCCCTTATATATAAACACTACGAAGAATTTGACCTTGAAACCATGGATCCTGTACACTGTAAAGCTGAATTTCAAGTCGAGAAAAATGCTCTTCGTTCTGTGACTTCTGTTGCTGAAGCACTCCTGATCTCCGACACCGCATATTACAGTCAAACTAAGTGAAGCGTACCCCTCAAGATTGCATGAATGAACTGATTATTTGAAACTTGAACCCGCTAGTCGTTTCAAGAATGCAATAATGAATTGATTATTCGAATATTGAACTCGCTCGCTCGATCCAAGAATACGGCTAATGGGGTTCCGTTTTCGAAAAATCAATTCACTGTTGCGACTTGTAGGTTTCAAACCTACTAGTCTTTTCTAGAGTGCAGTAGTGAATTGATTTTTCGAAAACGGAACCCGGTGGCCGTATTCTTAGATCGAACGAGCGAGTTCAATATTCGAATAATCAATTCATTATTGCATTCTTGAAACGACTAGCGGGTTCAAGTTTCAAAAAATCAGTTCATTAGTGCAATCTTGAGGGGTACACTTCACTTAGTTTGACTGGATCAGTGAAAACTAAAGCACAGAAGTTACAAATGTAAGAGATCTTACCGGGTAGATTTCTTCGAGCTTGCGGTTTTCTGTGAATTTGCCGACTTGTGCTAGCGCATTTTCCTGCTTCAGGGATGTTCATTGGTGAATTTCTCCTCAAAAAACTTTAACAGCAAACACCAGAAAGGGGAGCAACTTCAGAATACCCGTCCACCCCATTTACATGTGTCGGTGTGCTTTGAAGAACGAGGAATATAACAATAGTTGCTATTCTTATTCAATGAGATGCTAATAAGTGGTCGGGTATTCTGAAGTTTAAAGGTACTTCTTTATGTGTCGTAAGAAAAAAAACGATAAATCAAAGAAAAGGACTAAAAACTTTGCGATGAACTACGACGTTGTCGACACTACGTCAAAACAGTGAATGTGGCGTCGTCAACGTGCGGACGACGGCGGATTGCAATCAGTTATTCAGTTTCTGCGCATGCCCGGAGCAGAAAATTTGCTTCCGGTATGCCGTCGTCGTGGCTCCCGTCGTGGTGCTTAAGGTCTCTAATGTAAGACTGAAGACCTTAATGGTTTCGAATGACAGGTCGCTGACCAATCAGAAGGATGAAGTTAGGTAATTCATTAAATCTGACCAATCAGGATTTTTACGTTCGTCTGGTGGACGTAAAAAACAAAGAAAACAATAGCGTCCTTGCAGGCCGTTCCTTCTCCCTCCGATCCCGCGCTCATTTTGACTTTCCTCACTCCCTTTCTACGGCCTGCCACGCAGGCTACGTCTCTTTCGAAAAGCTTTGCAAAGCGTATAACAGCTAAAATATTTGTTTCCCGTTTGTTGGAACTTTTACTCCGAAAATGCGGGGCAAATGTCGGCATATTTAATCCCGAAAATGCTGCGGAATATTTAATTAATTGTTTGTCGGTCCACGGCGAAAGAAGCTGCCGCTCCGGAACTACCGCACTAGTGAGGTCTCTTAGGAAAGCAATTTCAAAGGGTTGGACAAGAAATATGCCTTCTGTGTGCTTATCCTAAGTTTACTTCGAAAATAAGTCTTGTCATTTCTCTGCGTGATTGATTCACATGACGCACAATTGCATTTTAAGACGCTTTAAAAGTTTTCAACGGATCAACGCGAAAAACATCTCTGTAGAAAGCTTTATCAAAGCGCAGGACAGTAAAAATTTTGTTCCCCTTTCCTTACGAATTGCGTTCCGAAAATCCTGGCGCACTTGTTGGGTTGTTGTGCATATTCGATAACTACTGAAACCAAACCTTTAATGTTAGGACGACATTTAAATTGACCAATTAGGTATCTCTCCTAAAATAACCTCGCAGTTTGACCACGCGCTATACGCGCTTAAGGCTATTCCTCACAATTGCACTGCGCATCCTTTCTGCGCATAATTTATGGCGTCATTTAGCGCGCTCTCGTGCACGTGCACACCGACAACATGGCGGATTTGCCTTGATATTGAGCTCTTTCAGTTGAAAAATGGCTATAGCTCACCAACGAGCATGGGCACCCCAATTTTTTTCGTTCCAGTCATTGTAATCAACTTATCATAAACTTTGCTTGAGGAAAGACTGACCTGATTTCTATTGCTGAAAATTGAATAAATAGCGAAAATAGCAGGTAAACTGTGGTCTTTTTCTTTTTGCCTTACGGTAACCATGTCAAGAAATTTGGTTGAAATTTTAATCAAGGATTCAGCTTTCTGTCTAAATCAAACTTAAAAAGTTTATTTGTGTCCGATACAACGCATTGACTCCAGTTTAATGCGTGTTTCTCATGAGTCTCGGTCACAAAAATTTACAATTATTACTGGGAATGCGTTCTTGTAATAAGCGTTAAATATTGCCAAAATGGGTCATTTTCATTGCCCTAGTGCTCCTTAATGAGTATGGGCACCCCCCTTTTTTATTTCAAAATTGAAGTTCTCATATGATAAATATTCAGTGGGCAAAGTTTGAACGAAAATCTATTGTCAGTTTTATTTCAGGGGAATTACCTTAAATTAGACAGAAAGGGATTATTATGGAAGAGGCCCATTGTGGTGTGGGAAGCAGGTCGTTTCGCCCGATGTCCTGTTCGCCCGGAGTCGTTTCGCCCGGATTGAGAGTCCATTCGCTCAGAGTATCAAGTCGTTTCACCCGAGGGGTTGAAGGTGTGTGAATATTCCTCGTTCTAAAAAAAGCGCCCACAAACGTAAGTATAAGTGTGGAATCTCAGTCCGGGTGAAACGACCTCATACTCCGGGCGAAACGACCGTAATTCGTGGTGTGTGTTCTCTTGTCTTTTGGCTAAACATGCAGCTACATTGTCACTTGTTATTCACTTTACATCACCTTGGCTCAACTAGTTTTTATGCATTGAAACTAGGATTTTTCATGATACTCGACGGAAACTGACAACAAACAAAAGCCCCACGCTGGGAATAGAATTACTGAAAAACCGATAAAAAGTTGTGATGGAAATTTACAGGTTCTTTTGGTGGCTCTTTTCAGTTAATTATTAACAACTGACCAAGGCCGCTCATTTGTGATAAAACAATAAAAACATCGAAGCCGTCGTTCTATGAAGCCTCGACAGTCGCCTCTGTTCTATCACAAAGGCTCCTTTAGGATCCGCCAAATATCACAAAAGTTGTCGAACAACAGAATTAATGGTTTATTTATGTGCTCGTTTTAAAGGATTTCGTTTTAAATTTTCCGTTACTTAAATATGTTTCTTACTGCAGAGAAATTTGAAAACAAACCGTGTATTGATTTCGCAATCACATTACAACCGAAAGCGAAAATTCTCAACCCAACGAGCCAAATGTGTAACTCCCACTTTAATAAGATCGAGCCATGATTATAACAGCGATTTGTTGTCACACTTAATTTGGGCTGTGACTAAAAGTGGGACTGGGACGTGGACGTGGGACTTGGGACGCGAGGACTTGGGACGCCGCGAAGTGGGACTCGAGGACGCGGGGACGTGGGACGTGGGACTCCGGGACGCCGGGACGTGGACTTAGTCACTGATGACGTCATCGGTTGTTCAAGTACAGTAGTGGTGAGACACGAAATAAAGAATATCTCCGCTAATAATGAAGCAATGCGCCCCGCCCTGGCGCCACTTTCCAGGGATGTTGCACCCTATAAAATATACCATATGGTACACATTTTGATGTTGCTATGGAAACATGCTCGGTTCCAGTCTCCTGCCTCTTAAAAATTAAATATTACCATTTGCGACTCAACAAGGCAAAACACCTGGTCTTATCTAAGAAGTATGTCAGTCCCACCTTCCACTGGTTCTCCTCTTCAACATTTTTGTATATTTTGCCCCCCGCAGCTACAAACGGTACTATTTGATTTTGATAAGATGAGAGACTGGAACCGAGCATGTTGCTACAGCAACATCAAAATGTGTACCGTCTGGACATTTACTAAGATTTTGGCACTTCTAGCAACATTTTTAACATTTATTTTTTTATTGTAGTAACAAGTGCCACGCAGCATACAAAGTTTTTAACTTCTTTCAATATACCATCTGGTATATTTCGTAAGGTGCAACATCCCTGCCAAGTTTCAATAGTACTTGAACAACCGATGACGTCATCGGTGACTGAATTTGCATCATAGGAAAACTTGAATATCTCTGGAACAAAAAAGATATCACGAAAAGAAAAACGCCATTTTGCTCTACTTTGAAAAGCCATTCAATGAGCGTATTTTTGAAATGAGTTATATCTCGGGTCATATGCACTTTAACTACTGAAAACTGTCAATTGCAAATTCATTCAGGTGTTTTTTGTTTATCACGTCGTCGCGTCCCCGACTCCCATGTCCCCACGTCCCCGCGTCCTCGAGTCCCACGTCCCGCGTCCCCGAGTCCTCGCGTCCCAAGTTCCACGTCGCCGTCCCACTTTTAGTCACAGCCCTTAATTTGGTCAATTTTGTGTACATTTTTAAGAAAGAGACCTGAAAATTATGCCTTCTTAAACCCTTTTGATGACCGGTAAAATGTATAACTCAAACCCTTCATGGAAATTTAAAAACCGTTAGAATATGAGAAATTCGAATACTCCGGCCTTGTTGCTTTACTGCATAGAACCCGAGGTAAGTGTCGGCGGCCTGTGGTGACCTTTAGCATGTCTCGCACATGACCACAACTCGTTAACGTGTTCAGAATATTAGCAGCCATGGACAGCTGTTTGGGCCTTTTTAGGCCTCGTCAGCATGGCATAGCTAATACCTGAGGTCAAGGTTCCCACAGAGAGACTAACAAGTGATGTGAAAATGGTACACTTGTGGGATGTGGCTAAGAATGCACAAGCAGAGTGAAAGGATAAGTTATAGCCACAGAAAGCGCACAAAGGCGACTTATTACGCCTCGTCAGCATGGCATAGCTAACACCTGAGCTTAAGGTTCCCACAGAAAGAATAACAAGTATACATGCATATCTGGCTCGTTTGTTGTGAACGTATCTCTTAATTGATGATTTCCTTTGCTTTAAGGACGGTGCCTACTTTTGTTATTGCGCACACGTTCTGCGCATCACGCAAGCCATGGTTAAAGCGCGCGCGCTGGGGTTGACATTGACGCAATCAACTACGCCACCAAGCACACGACGAAAATTAAAGCAAAATTTTCCTACGGTGACCAAATCAATTTTAATGAACCTGTACTTAGACCAGGGAGACCAGAATAGCAGCATATCGCTAGCCACTAACTGTTAACGTCTTCCAGTTGAAAACCTAGCTATTATCTTTCGAAAATTACACTGAAATCGAACTGTAAATAAGTACCGGTAGAAGGCGTAGTGCGCGCGCAGAAACACAAATGCCTTACTTACTGGGGAGGTGACAGGAAAAAATGTAACGGGGACCGCAAAAGTTTTCAAAAAAGATCAGTAACTTAAAAAAACACGTGGTTACCCCTACATTTTATGTTGCGAAATGGAAGCGGCAAGCCTATTCAACATGTGATTAGTTTCTGGTTGTGAACAAAAGGTATTTAGACTGTATTTTACCTGAGCCAGAGGGAGGCTGTCGGAGACGCTAAAAGCGCTTTTGCAACGATTTTGTTATTAAATACATACCAAAAATGATTTTCATGTTACCATTTGCCATGCAGTTTAAAGATCTTTTTTAATGTGTTTGCCTTTCTGTATGCAAAGGCGAATTCTAAGGAAATCTGTGAGGAAATATCGTTTCCCGCTCTTTTCAGAAAAATGCTGATGTCAGCATTTTTGTTGGGATTCAAGGCTAATTATCTCGAAAAAATGCGTGGCTACCCCTATTTTTCTTTGTGGATTCCAATAGCCCTTGCAAAGATCTACTTTTTCCACCTGGTTCTAATTTGGCGCAAAAACCTTTGTATTTAGTAGGCACCGTCCTTAAACGCGTCATATTGTGGCTCACGCTTAAAGAACGAGGTTTACATGCATATCTGGCTCGTTTGTTGTGGCAGTATCTTCTGATTGATAATTTCTTTTGCTTTGAAGACGCCATATTGTGGCTCGCGCTTAAAGAACGAGGTATACATGCATATATTGGGGCCCGTTTCTCGAAAGACCCGGTAACTTAATGGGTCCGAAATCGGATTTTGAAATCAAAATCTCAAGAAAAGTAGAGTGTGTTCTGAACTCTAATAAAGTCCATTTTGTTTCTTTAGCAATAACTTTACTGTATAATATTCAAAGCTTTTGAAACTCCCATCTGGAATGGAAAAGAAAACAGCTTAACGGTCCCGGTAATTACCGGGAGCTTCGAGAAACGGGCCCCTGGCCCGTTTGTTGTGGCATTATCCCTCGATTGATATTTTGTTTCGCTTTGAAGACGCCATATTGTGGCTCACGCTTAAAGAACTACAATCGTG